>JAKSZP010009254.1:0-247421 GCA_022478985.1 Massospora cicadina
AAAAGGATAATTACCCTATCCCCCATAGAAATGACATTTTTGGCACAACTCTCTGTATCCAAGTTCATTTCCACCATGGACTTGGCCAGAGGATACTGGCAAGTGGACCTTTCTCCACAAGACCAGGTAATTGCGCTCTTATCTGAAGCAAAGGCCTGTTCCAACCCACTCAGCTACCTAAGAAATTGTGCAATGCGCCCACAATTTTTTCAGCGGGCAATGGATCACATACTACAGGACCTTAAGCTGAGTTATGTGACCATCTTTCTTGATGATAATACATTTCTTTCCAAAACTTTAGGCGAGCATCTCATGCATCTAAAGTTAGTTTTCAACGCCTGCGTGCATCTAACATTAGATTTTATTTTATTTAAATAAGGTAAGCTGACCAGGGGACAGACATTACCGAATATATGTGAAACTAAGAGAATAACTAAGAAATATAAAAATTGGGCACCCCAGGGTACTCAAGTTACCCCTGTTGCCAGCGGGACTGCCAGGTATGGGGGGGTTGGTGCACTACTCCGAGGGGGTTTCCCCTGCTATGGAGCAGGTGTGAAGGAAAGGGTCTGTGTGGAGGAACCAGAGTGGGAACCATGATTCTATGAGCGCTTTTTGTCTTGGTCTCATATATCCATAGAGCCAGGCTTGGAAGTGCTCTAGTAATTAACCATGAAATATGTTAATAATCCCATGAATGGTTGGGACCGTGCCCTTGAACGCATCTAATGCAATTGTGTGTATTGTCCACATTGCAATGGGTATTATTAGGGAGCGGAGTGTAGATGGGATTGGTGACTCGATCTGGAGCATGAAGATACTCTTTGATATCGAGAATTCCTGTTTGTTTTGAATCTTGAGCAGGCGTGCGACTTCCTGCCATATAGCTTTGGTTGGGGGCATGTTTCTAGGCGGTGATGTAGGGATCCCTCCCCTACACATACTGCACATGTTTTGTGGATGGAGTTGGAGCGGTCCGCCGTCCTATAGGTCCTTCTCAAACAGCGCCAGGCGTTTGCTCTTATCCTTGGTTGTAGGAGTGGGTGGTGTGTCATTTTCCACATTGCTTTCTGTGTGGTTAAATCATAGGGAATGTCCAGCATATCTAGGTATTCTATCCTAGCTATGCTTGGGGTTGTTGCAGAGCATATCCCTCTGGGGGTGGTTTTCTAGGTTTCTTAATTTGAATTGGGGGCTGGGTCGTCCCCTTCCCTATATAGTACCCATGTTCTCTATGGTCCATCCCATACGGCGGATAGTTTGGAGGATATGTTTGAAATGAGGGGAGGTTCCATGTGGACCCGTTGCAGTAGGGTGCTTGGCAAGGTATGAAAGTAGTCTGGGTGGATTATGTGGGTTGGTTAATTTGAACGCAAGTGCAAAGTTAGTCCTTGCTACTCTGGACCAATGTTGTTGTGGGAGGTCTGGAGCAAGGATTTCCTTTATCCAGGTACCTAGGATGTGATTGGCATGGCTCTCAAAATCTATTAGTCCCATGCCTCCGCTTGAGCGTGGGCCAAATAGTGTTTCCATCCGTATAGGAGGGTGAGAGCCAGGCCACAGCCAGCCCTGGATAAGCGCGCGAATTGAGGTTATAAAGGTAGGTGAGAAGTCTATCGCATGGGCCTGGTACCACAGTATTGGGAGGATGAGCGAGTTAGCAACTGTAACTCGTCCTGTTAATCCTGGGGTTCTTCCCTTGAGGGAGGCGACGCCTTTGGATACCCGTTGTAACAGGTTACTTTCCATTGTCTCATTAGCATATCCCCCTGATTCTAGCCAGATTCCAAGGTGTCAGATAGGAGTGGTGGTAGGAGATGTTGCAAAGGGTAATATAATTGGGTTTTTTCTTCGAGTGTTGGTGTGAGGTTCTGATGTTGTGGCCCAATTGTTTGTGTATTTGCCTAAGAGGATGATTTCTGTCTTCCTTTTGTTGAGCGATGCATTGCTCACCTTGGAGTACTCCTCTAGAGTGTGTTCCAGCTGTCGGGCATCTTCATTATTTGCTATACGTGCTATGCAGTCATCTGCAAAGGACAGTATCTTGACTGTTGGTTGTCCTTGTGCGGTTATCCCCATGAGACGTGAGTCAATTACTCGGAGGAGCGGGTCAAAGCTGAAATTGTATAGAAGTGGGCTGAGGGGATCCCCTTGTTTGAGCCCTCTGTGTGGTTTAATCTTGTTTGTTAGGAATCCAGGGCCGCATACAGCCATGGTTGCAGATTCTGTTAGGAGCATCGCCCATATTATGAATCTTGGTGGGAGTTTGAAGGCATGTAGACATTCTTTTAGGTATGGCCAGCTAACATGGTCATACGCCTTTTCCTGATCCAAGAAGACCAGGGCACCAGTTGCTTTGGATTGGCAAATATTTGCAACAGGGTGAATGTTGTTACATATTGTACGCCCTGGTATAAGCCCAAACTGGTTGGGTGATAGGACGTCAGCATCTAACATTAAATTAAGTCATTAAAGTATAATTTTAAAAAGAAATTGAACTTTGTCGTACATTCAATCTCACATGAAGGGTCAACCCCTTCAATATAAGGTTGAGGCTATATCCAAAATGCCTGCTCCCAAAACCCTGCAAGATATACAGATGTTTCTGGGTATTATGGGATATTACCATTAATTCATTCCAAAGTTCTCCTAACTCAGTGAGCCCCTCATACGTCTGTTGGACAAAAACACTCCACTCCATTGGGGTGCTGAACAAAAAACCACGTTTTGAGACGCTAAAGCAGCTTTGCAAAAACATCCTATCTTAGGCACCCAGGCTATAGTAACATTTCTTATTTTTTACCAACATCTCTGATTATTCCATTGGATCCATCCTGGCTCAATTAGATGAGAACGGTGTAGATCATCCCATTTATACTTCACAAGATGCTCTCAAAAGCTTAATGCAACTACATCGTCTTTAAAAAAGAGTGCCTGGAAGTCTTTCTTGCTGTAAAATCTTAAATTCTTTTCTATACGGAACTTCAAGTACTGTGATTATGACCACGCCTCTTTAAAGTGGTTACAAAATATAAAGGAGCTTACTGGACAGTTGGCTCGTTGGGCCTTGAAGCTTCAACCTTAAGTTATAAAAATTTAGCACTGAGCTGTAACTTATCATATGAATGTTGATGGGTTGATTCAGCTTCCTGTCCTTCACTTAGATAATAGTGAAGCTGAGAGATTACATGATCTCCTTAAGGCCCCTGATGCCTGGGATGATGAGGATGGATCTGTGACGAAAGTGTTAGCTTGACACTCCCATAAAATCATGGTGGAAAGTAAGAGATTATATAAGAAGGTAGGGGTAAACTGGTTGCCCTATCTTTGACCTTCAAAGCGAGTACCTGTGATCATGGAGGCTCACTCTGTCCTAGGGCACAGTGGAGTGCATAACCCTATGAATGGGTTAAAGATTGGTACTATTTGGAGGTAATCATGGAAACCCTTGTCAAAGTCCTGGATGCTTGCTTAACCTGTAAAAAGCAATCTAGCTTCAGGACTAAATATTACTACCAACCTACTACGCCCCAACAACCATTCCACATGATAAACCTAGATTTGGTTGGTCCCCTACTCTAAACTATCAGTGGGATTTGATACATACTGGTAGGGATTGATCACTTCACTGAATAGTTTGAAGCTGTTGCTCTCCCAACTCAAACTGCTAAAGCTACCACGACCTTCTTACTATAATATATTCTCACCTGGCACGGTTGTCCTCAGGTCTTACTTTTTGACAACAGGAAAATCCACCTCCAGAGTGGTTAAGATCTTGGCTTCCTCCATGGAAAAAATGACTCTTCTCAACCACATACAACCTTTACACAAATGGGACTGTGGAAAGAGCAAATGAAACCTTGGTTTCCATTTTACGGTAAATTGCTAGTTTAAACCATCTATACTTGATTCAATTTTTGTTTAGTGCTTTTATGTCCTATATATTAGCTATCATCAAATTCTTAAAATTTATCCTTTCTCCGCTCAATATCACTTTTGAGTGAATTTAAAAAATTACAGCAGATCTAAACAACTCCAGAAAACTGACACACAGCAAAACCCCAATGTCATCGGCCCTACTGCCCACCTCTCCAACATGGGGCAGCAGAAAAACCCCTATCATCTTCCGTCCAGCTGGAAAATGCTTTCAAATTAAGTCAACCAGCCCCCCAATGCCTTGGGTTGATAGGTTCCCTCCATGGATCTCATCCTCAATCTTGCACATTCCCAAGCGGTGCTTCATAGCCCCAATGTGCTCTCTAAATCAAGATGTAATTTGGCTTTCAGGTTGAATATGGTAATTTTTTCCCTACAACAATAAACAAATCATAGAATTAGCCCAGGTGCTTATGCAGCCTGCAGGCTTTATTGACTTCCGCCCTTATAAGGGGTACTTTGACCTCAGCTTCACCTGTGAAGCTGATGCTGCAATTGTAGCCAAAATTCCCCTGGTGTTCCAGAGAACCCTTATCCCAACCACTTGCACCCAATTGCCTGATGACAACGCTCTTGTGGTTCAATTTGAAGGCCTCCCCACCCACCTCCCCCTGAGACTTTATACAACGAACTAATAGCTGGGTTGTCAGTATATGGCGCTGACCTCATTCTACAATTTGTGGTTCCCAATGAAGCCAACCAACTTGCAGGCCCTCGCGCCTTTGCACTATATTCCCAATATCATACAAAATCACCATTTTAAAACCCATTACACCGTTGTCCCCACTGCCCCTAACCACTCTTATGGGCCATAGTAGACAAAGGGCTCACGATCTGCCCCATTGTTTTGACCTGGACCACTTATAACGGTTCTGCCCCACCATAACCTGAGATGTGGCCCAACGCTTGACTCCCTCCCATGATGCCTCCATTGCTGACATAAAAACTTTTTTCAAATGGGTACAATCCTTCCTCCCCCTCCACCCAAAATGGTAGATGCAACTGCCACTGATTCAGCCAATAAGAAACCTACATGTCAGGCCCCCAATCCCACTCCAACTAATCAGAAGCCAGCGTGGACCCCAGTAAATTCAAAAAAAACCACTTAGCCACCCAACACAGCCCACCCGTATGCTAGTTGACCTATTGTTTTCAACCAAAATCCCTGGGATTCCTTGGAGAAAGCAGATGATTTGGGAAATCTTATCCCTGATTTTGTCGAGGCCCCAGGCCTCAAAATGTACCTAAATGCAGAATATGCAGCTTAATTTCCAACTTGGCACTATGTTCTACATTCTGATACTGATTAATTCAAAAGTGATCATCAACCCACCAAAGAGGTTGTTGCCTCCCCTGATTGTTGCCACCTCAAAAGCCATAGTGAAATCAGTCGTAGTTTTGGCCAAGGGGATACCTGCCCCTGTCCTTCCCCCATGAATCAGTTTCATAAAAAAGAATTCCTCCAATTCCACTAAGTTGCCAACAAAGCAATACAAAAAGTTATGATGGTTGCAAAATTTGGCTCCAAGACCTGCATTATCAGCATCAACATCGCCACCTTCACCACCCCACCCAAAGTTCAACTCAAGTCTGAGAAAGCCCTATCTGAATATATCACCACCCTACTCATAGCTAAATTTGAGCTGCAAGTTGCACTCTGATACCTCAACCCCCATTTTGAGGATGCACCCATGCCCATACTCTCAGCGCTCTGCCATACATTGTCTGACAAATAGGAGGAAGATGAGCCTATTGATACCTACTCACCCCCCACCATGGACACATAGCGGTTTACTGCATCTGACCTGGTTAGATCATTTTAGTTTTACTTTTTATTTTTTGATTTAGTTTGAGTGATACGCTCATCTCTTTCTGTTTGTTAAATTCTAGTCTAGTATAAGTTTTGCTCCTCAGAGCTCAGTATTGTCTATCTCCTGGTCAGCTTTACCTCAGTTAAATAAAAAAACTCCTTTCCACAACTTATATAGTTGGGTTCCAGGAGTACCTGCTCTGTTATACAAATATGACTTTTCTGCTAGGACTGATGACACTGAAAAAGCCCTGTTAAGTTTGCCCAATACATCATTCAGCTTCAGTCATATACCATGACTAACCTAGCTAAAGTTGTTACCAAAAAGGCTTAGCAGCTAATAGGCATAGACAACCTCTACCCTCCTTCCAAATATCAGTTTTGGTGTTATATTATCACAATTTCATCACCCCCAGAAGTGATAAGCTTAGGACCATTTGGGAAGGCCCATTAACTGTTATTTATAGGAGGGGCAATGAAGACTCCTTCAAGTCTATTGTAACAAGAGTCACTATCATCCAGGTCCACGGATGATTTTTACACCCTTATTCTCCACACAGCATGCCTGAGGGGGTAATGCCAGACAATTAGATGTCCAGTTAGTTAGAAAAAAATGTTTCAGTGGAAAAAAGTCTGAAATTTACCCTATAAAGATAACCATTATTAAATATTACAAATCACTGAGCAAATCATAAACATGTTTTTAGTGCACACATACTAGAAGGTTGGCACATATGTAGTTTTCACAACACTATGAACCAATCTCTCATAGCTAATGATTCAACTACTGTATGTGTCAACATTTTAGTGCATGCGCACTAGAAAATGCGCTTAGAATTTGCTCAGTGATTCATAATATTTAAGAATGGTTATATTTTTTGGGTCAATAATATGATATAGTCCCAACCTCAACACGATGCAATCAATTGGAGAAATAAATCTACTCCTCACATTCAGATAGAAAGCTCCAATTAAGCTGACATGGAAATCCAGACACCCTGGAAGAATAGCATACTTTTGCAGAAGTCTACCCACGCCCAACCTTGAATTTGGTTTATGTTACTAACTAAAAATAACCCTTTTTATAGACCTGAAGGGTTCAAGGGGATAAATTTATTTTATTTACTAATCACCCTCTAGGATATCAGGCATTCAGCCAAAGCAAACAAATTTTGTAGATGCATGATTGGATTGTATTAAAATATTTTACATGGATGCGTCATGCTTTCATTAACCCAACACTTGATATTAAGTTAAGTCAAGGTAAAACCTTCTGAGAGTTCTGATAAGCCACATTATCATTTGCCCAAATCAAGTCACTCTCTGTCTATTCTGAATTATGATGTTCTTCTCATTTTTAGCCCTGACTTCCCAGAAATACTAGGAGTCAACATTATAATTAGGGAATGCTTTTACCCCCCCCAAATTTTGTTATTGATAAAACTATTGAAACTATTGATAGTTGTACATTAATCTCGTAAGGTTGGGAATTACAAGATTTTGGGTATGTCAATGGTTGCAATTTTGTAATTCTGATGAGGATTTCCTAATTGGATCAATAACAGGATATTTATTTTAATAAATATTTAAGTGGTTGTCCATTTTGAGTTTTCCCATTTGCTGATGAGTTTCTAAGATGACATTAATTCTGGAGGCTTTTATGTGCCTCATGACTGACAATGCATTTAGCCTTTTTAGGTATTATTTTGAAGTGAAGTAAGCCCTGATGGACCTCATATTGGAATTCTATGCTAAACTTTGAGTTTAACCCAATAAAGGCCACTATTTGCTAGATCTGTTATATTTAATATAATTTTATTATTATATTTATTTGTTTGGCAGGTTGGTTTGGCGCAAATGGCAGTGCAATAGGAAGTGAGGAAGGAGTGGACATCCTGAGTTCCTTTGGGGTGGTGATGCCCTGATGGAGCTGAATACCCCAATCTAGTGGAGGGTGGCTGGGGAGCTTGTCAAAAGCCATAGTGTGAGTAACCAGAGGCTGACAGGACATCTTTATCCACCTCGCCTCAGCCAGCACCAATCCCTTCAGGATGGCAGTTTCCAGAGTGACCTTGAGGTGATTGAGGCCACTTAGCCACACCTTGGCTGGTGTGCCCAGCAAGGCCACCCACCCAGGTAGGAGCCTTAGGTGGTTTGATACAGCTATTGCCCTTTCCCTCATGGGAGTGACCCCATATGGGGGTTCAGGTTCACAGCCGGTGGCAGGCTGGGCCTTGGGAGCCCCACCGTGACATTATTCCAAAGTCAACCTTATCTTGGCAGGCTGTGGTTCCAGAGAGCCTGTGAGATGGCCGTGGTTGCTGTTCCGGGCATTGGCATGGGCCATCGATCCTTTTTATTGGTTTTGTGAGGCCTTCTGACAAAGGGTTGGGGTGCTTATAGGTGGCCAGACTGCTGGCGGTTGATGGCCCCTTGTGCCAATCAGGAGACCTCCAGGGAACCCGTTGATTTGATCTGGGGGCTCTGGACTTCCGTCCAACTTCCCCAGGCTGCCCTTGGAAAAAGGTTCCCCATCAAAAAAGTTGTTGGTCACTGCACGCCTGCCTTGGCAATCCATGTTTAGATCCACTGGGATTCTTGTTCAAGGGGGTGATGTAATAGTCAATGATCATACATAAATCTCATAAGGTTGAGAATTACAAGATTTGTGTATGTCAATAGTTGCAATTTTGTTATTC
This sequence comes from Massospora cicadina, assembly GCA_022478985.1. Taxonomy (NCBI): domain Eukaryota; kingdom Fungi; phylum Entomophthoromycota; class Entomophthoromycetes; order Entomophthorales; family Entomophthoraceae; genus Massospora; species Massospora cicadina. The sequence continues at coordinate 8,446 of JAKSZP010009254.1, forward strand.
CAATGAGGTTTTACTAATCAAATCAATTTTGAAATAATTATTTTAATAAATATTTGAGTGATTGTCCATTTTGAGGTCTACCCATTTGCCAACGAGTTGCCAGGATGTCATTAATTCTGGAGGCTTTTATTTGCCTCATGACTGCAATGCATTTAGCCTTTTTAGGTATTATTTTAAAGCAAGATCAGCCACAATGAACCTCACTTTTGAAATATATTCCAAACTCTGAGTTCACCCCAATAAAGGCTGCTATTTGATAGACCTGTTATGTTTAATATAATTTAGTATTATATTGCTTTTTTGGCAGGTTGGTTTGGCACAAATGGCAGTGTGATAAGATGTGAGGAAAGGAGTGAATGTCTTGAGGCCTTTTGGAGTGGCGATGCCCTGGCAGAGCAGAATACCCTGTCCCAGTGGAGGTTAGCTGGGGAAGCTTGTCAAAAGCCATGGTGCGGGTAACCAGAGGCTGGCAGGACATTGATGTCCACCGCACCTCTTCCTGCATCCATTCTACAGAATGGCAGTTGCCAAAGTGGCCCTGAAGCAACAGAGGCCAGTTTGCTGCTCCTTGGCCTGGTGTGCCTGGCAAGGCCACCCCCAGATATGTGTCTTAGGGGTTTGTTACAGCTATTGCCCTTTCCCTTGTGGGAGTGCCCCCATCTGGGGGTTTGGTTCAAGGCTGGTGGTGGGCTGGGCCTTAGGAGCTCCATCTGTGATATTATTTTAAAGTCAACCTTACCTTGATGGGCTGTGGTTCCAGCCAGCCTGCAATATGGCTGCAGCCAATGTTTAAAATTGCCATGGGCCATCAATCCTTTTTGTTGGACTTGTGGGGCCTTCTGGCAAAGTGGATGGAGAGCTTTGGGGGTGGGACAGACTGCTAACAATTGATGGCTTCTTGTGACCCTCAGGAGACCTCTAGAGAACCCATTTATTTGATCTGGGGGCTCTGGACATCCATCTGACTTCCCCAGGCTGCCTACAGAAAAAGGTCCCTTGTTGAAAATATTGTTGGTCGCTGCACACCTGCCTTGATAATCTGGGTTTGGATCTACCATGATTCTCATTTTAAGGGGGTGATGTAACATTTAATGATTGTACATGAATCTCATAAGGTGTGAAGAATGAGATTTGAGTATGTCAATGGTTGCAATCTATTATTCTGATGAGGTTTTCCTAATTGGGTCAATAGTGGGATAATTATTTTAATAGATATTTAAGTGATTGTCCATTTTGGGGGTTTCCCATTTGCTGATGAGTTTCTGGGACACTGTTGATTCTAGAGGCTTTTATGTGCCTCATGACTGACAATGCATTTAGCCCTTTAAGGTATTAAATCAAAGTGAGATCAGCCCTGATGGACCTCACTTTGGAATTCTATTCCAAACTTCAAGTTCACCCAATAAAGGCCACTATTTGCTAGACCCATTATAATTAATATAAATTATTATTGTATTTTATTCATTTGGCAGGTTGGTTAGGTACAAATGGTGGTGCTTTAGGAAGTGAGGTGTCATGGAAATGGCAGAAGAAGTTTAGACCATTCTTCCAGTTGGGATGCATAAACACCCAAAAAGCAAGCCAGAATGCCAGAGGCATTGCTGACCGGATGACTTGGTATGGAGCCAGGCAGTGGGAAGTGATGAAGTGTTGGTGCAGCAACATGGTGAGAATGATCCCAATGACAAACCACACTGAACCCACTCCCAACCCAGGGGGTCTTGCTGCAGGGGGTGGAATCACTGAGATAGTTTCAATAAGATCCTCAGCATATGGTGCCACCTCAACTGGGGTGGCAAGGAGATGGATTCTCTCTTGCAATTGGTGGACATATGGCCACAAGATTCCCATGTATTGCTGCCAGAAGTTAGTGATCATGGGGTTGTAAAGCCAAAAATATTGGACTCGCTGAACCCAATTAATGACAGAGGGGGCCATAGTGACCAAGAGTACTGGTAGAGCCCATCCGGTGTACAGACTGATGGGCCACCAGGGAAATGCCATTAGGGATGCAGTTGGAAGAAAAATAAAATTTGTTTAGTTTTTTGGTAAATTTTTATTTGAAGGAAAAGTAAGAAAATTGACCAACAATTTTCTCAGTGCTATGCAATTGATTAAATAGTGGTCAATTGGGGTAGTGATAAGATGGGATCAGGTCCCACAATTTTGACCTAACTGGTGAATTGTTTGGGAATGGGCAGGTTTGTTCCTTGAGAACTGACATCACAAAATTTGGCAGTGGGCTGAGTCTCTGTCAGTTTGACCTCAAACGTCCAAACTGGGGCTCAGCTACATTTCTGACAGTTGGCATGACAGTGTTTGGCCTGACAAGCGATGGGAATCCCCCAAGGCCACCCCACATAGGGGTGGGTCCATTTGGTTGGGAATGGGTTTGGGACGCCCAACCTGCCCGCTCTCAGTCGCTGAACCATCCATTTGGTCAAAGGCAGCACATCAGCTGCAATGCCCAAATTGCCAAATGAGGGCTTTGAACCCTCATCAATGGCACCCAATGTTAGTTCTATCAGCTTATTGATTGAATTGGAGCTGTCAGGTGTTCCAGCTGATACCTCAGTCTTCATGCCTTTCCAGCCATTTGAGATTCAGCCATCAGCCAGATTGCCACTTGAATTAGATCTGACCAATTTCAATTTGACAATCTTGGTGCAGATTTTGCTAATTTCCTGCAACAGTTCTGCTGAGGTGAGTGTGGGTACTGGGGGTGGGATCTGAAGTGGGAGAGCTGTTACCCATCGCTCATCTACTATGTGAGCGAGATCACCCTGAGTAATGAGGGGTACTGCCATCCTCTTCAGTATCTTTTTATTTGGGAATAGGAAGATGGCCCAATCAAGGGCCAAGGGACATTCCCCAGGACTTACATAGAGGCTGGTTTGCTGCACCTAGGCCCATTGTGCCTGATGAGGCCACCCACCTGGATATGAGTATTGGGGGTTTGATACAGAAATTGCCCTTTCTTTTGCAGGAGTACCCCCATATGGGGGTTTGGGTTTATGGACAGTGGCAGGCTGGGCCTTGGGAGCTCTGTTCATGACAATTAATATAAAAAACTGCAACTTCAATTGTGGTATATTCCCCTGAAAATATTTATTAGTAGCTAAGAGTTTACTACTCTAGTATTCATGCTATTGTTACAATCCTGTGCCAAAAGTATTTGTGGTCATGGAAGTGCCAGGATTTTAACAGTTCTCATTCAAAAACAATGGTTGTGAAGAGAGGATGGGGACTTTCAAGTTTGAGAATGATTAAATCAATTTACTTTTACCAGTCACTAATTTCTTTATTCTGGAGGAACTCAAACTGGTGAAGGTACCTCTTGGGTACAATTGCTGTTCACCTTCCACTGGTGATAGCTTCTAACCACCACCTCCTAATAGATCTTCTGAATTTTCCTCACCAACTCTTGGGTGGTGAGCAGAGGAGGAAGAGGTACAATTATTGGGAGATTTCAAAATTAATTACCCTCATCTATCACATAGTCTAAATCATTCAGGGTGATGAGGGTTATGGCTACTAGTTTCTTTCCCTTCTTGGGTCTGAAGTGGGAGATTCTCCTGATCCAACTGCAAGAGTTGTTCCCCAAATCTTAAAATATCTTTTTACTATATAATTAATAATTTTATCATTTAAACTAATAGCGTTAATTTTAATTTTATAAACAATAATTATTTAGTTATCTTATCTTACTTCTGTTATACTTTGGAGAGGGTGGCTAGCATAGGTAGTGGAATATCTAACAACCATATTCTTTCTATAATAATAAAAGCAAGTATGTGTGTGCAATGCCCAGCCAAAACTACGGCATGTAGAGTCTTGAAACTTTGGATATAGGTGGATGGGAGGGGTCCATGTGCACCTTGAAGCTGGATTTTTAAATTTTTTAATAAAATAAAAAAGTTTTATATGTAATAAGTGAAAATTTTATATGTTTTTATTGGAAATTGGTGTATTGTTATGGCTGAGCAATCGATATTCGGTTGATTCGATATTTAAATGGTTTTGGCGAGTGGTTGGTGATTTTGGGTTGATTAATAAGCTTAAAAGTTTTAATAAAGCTTAGTGATTGGTTGATTCGATAAGTTAATTGGTTTGGTAAGTTAATGGTAGTTTTGGTTGCTTCGATAAGTTTAGGTTTGTTTTACGAATACGAAGCGGATGGAAATTGTTGATTTGGTATATTCAATGGTTTTAGTTATTAGTAAGTGGTTGGTGATTTTGGTTGTTTCGATTTTGTTAATTTTAGTTTTATGAGGTGGTTGGTGATTGGTTGAATTGGTATATTCAATGGTTTTAGTTAAGCGGTTTGGTGGTTCATCAATATGGATTATCTAATAAAGTTTAAACACCATAGCGGAGCATGGGAATCTTGATGTTAATTTTATATAATCTTAAAAAACTTGCCCAATTTGGTTCCTAATTAATAAAATACTTTTAGCAAGTTAAGTTGAAGTAAGGGGAGGATACCCCAGTGGTAGAATAGGGACCTCTACCGCTGCCTCCCCGAGTTCGATTCCGGTAGATGAACTTTGGGTAGGGGACAATTATGTGTTGGTGTTGCGCACCAATGCCCCGAACCGAGATAGCAAATAGCAAAGGCGGTCCATGGAGTTCCTGGCCTATCATACGCCGCGCATGGAGGTTTTCCGGGTTTTATCCTCCTTTCCTATTAATTCGAATCCCCTTTATCCTTCATCGATGCTGTATCGTCCCCCAGGTCAGCCCATCTCGAATAAAATATAAGTTGAAGTTGATTTAGTAGTTTGGAAGACCTGTCACAAACACGTAGATTTTAAATACAGAGATGTTTCGGGTAGCAGTTTGGTGTTATCTGATTGATTCGATAGGTTTAGTTTGGCCGAGTGGTTGATGGCTTTTGTTCGAATCGATAGGACACAGTTTAGCTTTGAGGGTGATTAGTTATTGGTTGATTTGATAAGTTCAGTTAGGTTTAGCTGAGTGGTTTGTATTTTTGGTTGATTTGATTGAGCAATTAGATTTGGCTGAGTGGTTTTGTTTATTTATAATATAAAATCTAAATTAATAAATTGAAAATCTGAAATTTTAGACACCTTAGCGAAGCACAGGTAAACCAGCTAGTAATATAGAATCTAAATTAATAAATTTGGATATCTGAAATTCTATAGATACCATAGCAAAGCATGGGTAATGAATGCTAGTAAAAATTAAAATAGTTCAGAATCATTTGGTAAATTACAAGCTGGGTGTAGTTGTGCACACCTGTAATCAAAGCTAAGTGGGGTAAAAAACTGTAACAGTTTCAAAACCTAGTATAGTTAGGATAAATATAATTTCCTCTATCCCTCTTATTATTCATTAATGATATGGATTAAAAGAATTAAAAAAATCTGGCAAGTTATAAATACCATAGCAAAGCATAGGTATACTACAGTAGGATATAAGTCTAAATTTTATCTTTGTATATCAGATTGAGGCATCATATTCTAGACTAATAGATGGAAAACAAGTTATTTGGTTGAAACTTATTGCTAAGTCAGAGATAACCCAAATATCTAAAGCAGAAAACTTGTATTTACCAAGTTCCTACCCATATTGGTTTCAAGGCTATCAATTTCATTTGATTTTGGTAGCAATTATCCCTAGGATAGCCTACTCTAAACAAATATATAGCTTTTTTAGATATGTGGTTTCACTACAATGGGGTTTTTTGTGAGAATGGTCACTCGAATTCTATGCTACAGTTTGACGATTGGTGTTCCAACTTCAAGTAATATAAATAAGACTTAATCCTTGGATCCATTCTTCATAGACAAAGTGAACGATGGTTAATCTGTTAATTGGAATAACAGGAAGTGTCGCCTCGATCAAACTTGCTCTAATAGTTCAGGAACTTTTAGATAGTGCGGTACTTTTTTCTTTTATACTTTTTACCCATTATTTGCTTTTCTGATTTAGTTTTTGATACCAATGTTTTTTATTTTTTTGCTCATCATTTTTATATCACTTCATTTTTACAAGTTAAAGCTGACCGTGTACTAGGTTTCCTTTCTTTTTTTGTACAACAAAAATAAACTTTAATTTAATAGTTAAAATCTTTTCATGTACTCTTGAAAATACCTTTCGCTCATTTATTTTTCCCCAGGCTCTTCTAACAAATAAAAATCCAATCTTCTTATTAACATATCCTACATTTAACTTCCCCTTCTTTTTAGCCGGACTTATGCATTCAGGTTGTAGTGACTGAAGCTTCAAAGCACTTTATCAAGGATTTTCTTCATGAGACTAACCAAGGTTGCCTTGAGTTAGTGACAAAAAACCAGCAGAAAATCACTGTTTTAGATGATTCTTGCGAATGGAAGGTTCTTCAATTTTTAGTGCGTTTAATTTTTAGACTTGGAGTAAGATAGGGGATCCTGTTCTTCATATTGAGGTAAGTTTATAAGTTGACTTAATTAACTTTATAAACTCTTTACTGCTTATTTAGAAAAGTTTGATATCTTTATATCTATAGTTGGTTGTCTGCACTTTTTCAAATTATATGTCAAGAATGATTAATTTAATTTACTATAACAGCTCTTTTTAATATAAACAAACAACATAAGCAGGGTTAATTTGTGGGCATAATATATCTCAGTGATTGTCCAAAAATATCGTTTTTGAAGTTATCTAGGGTAAATAATGAATCATAGGTTAATGTAAAACTATGAATTAAACTATTTAAAAAGCTTAACGCCAGTGTTTGAATATTTATAATTGATGTTATATGATATTTTCTTTATAAATTGCTTTGTAAAGTATTATGGGTAAACTGTATCTCTTTAGCCTATCATTGCAGCATAAAGCTTTAATAGTGCGCAAAGTACGCAAAGCCTGTACTAAACAGTAAATTCTTATTCACTAATGAGTAACTTTTTATTTTGATTGAATAGGATTTGCAGAAATCTAACTCTTATATTCGACCAACTTCCTCCAGGGTTATCCGAGTTTGCTTAATTTACAATGGCTTTTCAGAGGGTCAGTTGAGCACAAATGAATTGATTTGATAATTTAGATTTTGTTATTGAAATTTCCATAGAATTGACGTTTTATGTAAAGAGCAGCTAAAAAGTACGATAATTATTTTTCTGGGATTGTGTTTCAAAAAGCACTATGTTAAGCTAATTTCTTTTGGATGATAAATAATGCTGTTTTAGGATAATCAGTCGCGTCTATATTCATACTATGAAATTTTTTATCCACAAGTACCTGGATTTTGAAACTTAACTAAAATTAACTATGGTTATTTTTAATCCCTAGGCTTTGTCGGTTTTATTTTGTAAAAGTTTTGCAAATGTTATATTTTTAAAGTTGTTTGTGGCGCTTTTCTGATTGAAAGTAAAATGAGGCATACGATGATTTACTAAAAACTGTGTGAATTCCGGATACGAATTATCTATAGTACGATTCTTATTCACTAGTAAGCCTGCGTTATTTTAGACTTAAACGAAGCTACGTTTTAGCTTTGGATTCAATTATCCCTTGTTTTTTTTAGGAATGTCTAATCCTTTAATATAATTTTTAGCTTCGAAAATGGGCCGACGTTTTTTTAATTGCGCCTCTGGATGCTAATACTCTGGGGAAAATCTCAAATGGGCTTTGTGATAATTTATTGGTAATCATGGAATTTACTTTTTACAACTTTAATTTAATGCAACGTAAACCCATCTCTAGAAAACGTTCGATTGAAAATTACGTTTAGTTTGATGTAATTATTTTCATTTCTCTTGTTTTGTTACTGAATAGATTATGCAAATTTTTCCTTGCTAATCTTATTTATTTTCAGTGAATGTAAAGTTCTTGATTTTATATTCCTAGACCGGAATGCGGACTGCTACTTTTTTAAAACGTCTTTGTTCAAATCAAGTTTTATATATGATTGTTTCTTAGATTTCCGAATTCCCTTTGCGTTTATATATTTTGTCATTTATTCATCCCGTATTGGTGCAACTTATTTAGTCGTTTTTCGGCTTGACTTTTGGGATATCAAGTTAATTTGTTTATGTTTAATCAATAGCTTTTGGCCTAATATTGATTATTCAATCCAAGTCAAAATTTGCGCCTTTTTTGAAATAATTACCACAGCTTTAGAAGTAATTAAATTTAAAGGAAAATTAAAATTTTATCATTTCTATTATATTAACTCGTTTAACTTCAGACGTGTACTTTGCGGGCTTGGAATTGCTCAGACATAAAAAAGAGAGTGATTGTGGCGCCAGCGATGAATACAATGATGTGGGAGCATCCTTTGACATTAAAGCAACTTCGATGCCTTGAGTCAGATTTTAACTTTTTGATATTGCCACCAATTTCTAAACTCTTGGCATGTGGCGACTCTGGTAAGGCTTCTTCTCAAAATTGTTTTTTGCTTTTGTTTTTTATCTAACTTTTGTTAGGCGTCGGAGCAATGGCTTCAGTTGAAGTAATTTCGCGCTTTACTTTAGAAACAATCAATATCTTAAGTGGTATAAATAAATAGTTAGGTTTATATAAGTTATGATTGTCTCTAGGTCAACCCACCTCAAATGGATATAGGTTTTTAGGGGCTAGAGTGATTTATCTTTTAGCAGTTAATCGTTTGACTTATACTTTGTTACGGCATCACCTTAAAATTTACATTGAAACCTCCAGCAAGCAAATCGTTTGACTGCAACCAGCGAATAAATTTTTAGAAACATTAAGTTAGGTTGAAATAATAATTAAAACTATAATTTGAGTCAAAAATAGAAATTTGTTTAATAAAAGTGCTAACTTTTTTACAGCCTGGTTAATTAAATTGTTTTATTTGCATTGATTACAATTTTTAATTGCTTTAGATTAAACGTTCTTTAGAATGGACAATTTTAAACATTGATGTTGGCCCCGAATAAAATATTTTGACAGAATAAATTGATCAACAGCTAAAATCATAGAATCTAGCTTTATATACTAAAACTTTTCAAAGACTTAGATAGAGTCCTCTTTAAACTTAAACCTTATTGCAGTTATTTTAGCCTGATCTCTCTTATGCTAAGCTAACATTGATTATAAATGTCTTTTTTACACTTAAAATTAATTATAGTAAAAAAATCAAATTCTTGAGACTATAATTTAAAACTAACAAATCGTTGTAATTGAGTTAGGCATACCTATGGATATCATCTATCAGAACTAATGGTAGAAAAGTTATTAGACGCTGGGAAGTTTGAGTATTATTAAAATTTACATTTAACGAAAACTTTAACAGTAGGTTTTGTTTTCCCGACTGTTTCTGTAATTCGTTATGGGGAAATCTTCATCAGATATTAGGTTTAGGCCTACTTTTCATATAATCTCCAGCCAATAAAAATTTTAGTCTCATGTTAGGAACTATGTATAAAAATGAAATGGGCTTGCAGCTAACATGATGCATAATTTAATTACAATCAAATCATTTTATTGATAATGCACCCCACTGAGCTACCTATTTCTGATTTTAGTATCTAGAGTGCCATTTATGCCAATATTAAATTTATGAGATACAAAGGAAAAATTTTATGGATTAATCAAGGGATTCTGGGACTTTATTACTATAAATAAAAATTGTCTGGGTATGGAATCTAAAAGAAAGCACTTAAAAATTAATCAAGGGCTTTGGGCTTTAGGCTAGAATGTAATACAATAGTACTAATCTAAACTAATTTTTATCTAATTAATAATATATTATTTAAAATTTTTGAGTCCAAAATCCAACTATATAAACTTATTAACATTTGTTAAGGCTTATAAAGAAGTTATTGACAGTTTGACTGCATTATAATTACTCAGTACTTGAAATTTACTACATATGCTTGCAGAAATATTTAGAATCACAATATTTTGTTTTTTTAACTGAGGCAAGCTGACCAGGGGGCGGACAATACCAAAACAGAAACTCCAAAACTAAACCAACCAAAAAGATGGACCAACCACCCTCAACAAGCAGCGGAAAACACAAAAGAAATGAGAAAACAACCTACCAGGTGGCACAGTGGTGAGCCGCTTATCCCTCCATGGCGGAGGGGAGGGGGATTGGGTGAATCATCATCAGGTTCAGCATTAAAGGAACGGATCAATGTTGATAGCAAGAGGGTTGGGGCATCCATGGGATGGGGTTCAAGGTGAAGTAGATAGTTGTTGAGATTGACAATTTGGGCCTGGATCAAAGCCTCTATGAGTTTGGTAACATGGTGTTCAGCTTGGATGTGGGTATCAGAATGTTGGGCTAATTTTGCAATTTTAGCTCTGGTGATATGGGTGGATGGAGAGAAATCTGCCAGTTCAGCAACATGTTTGACAGTGGTGGTGGCAGTTTCATAGAGGCGTTTGATTTCCTCTTTGCAATAGGAGGAAAATTGGGGGAAACAAGGGGGGTGCAGCCCTTTTTTTAGATTCAGCAACAGATTTGCCACAGCTCCACAAAGATGGCATTTTTTGGGTGAGGCCACCACAGCCTCAGCAAGCTGGTGATCATTTTGGAAAGGGGTAGCATTGGGTTAGGGGACATATTGGTTGGTCCAGGCTGGGGCATCAAAGTCTGAATTCAGATAAGGTTCTAAATCAAATGGATAACTTGGTGGTGGGACCATTTCCCCAGATTCAGTTACTTTCTCCAATAATTTCCAGTAATTTTGGTTGATTCAGGAAGATATGTGGGTAGGTGATTTTGGTTTGGTAGGTTTTAGGGTGGGTGATTTTCTAGATTGAACAGTGGTCCAATCCTGCACCTGATTGGTTGGCATGGGTGTTTATTGGCCAGCTTGGCTTTGGGTTGCTAGATTTTGCTGATGATTCATCAAGCGCACAACCTGGGGGAGGGGGCAGCCAAAAACCCCACTCAAACGCTGTTGGTGTGGCCTTATGGATGGAGTTGGCCATGTTTTCAGTGTTTGAATCGTATTGACATGTTTTTGTGTGGTCCAACTCATGGTAGAGGGAGCAAATTGTGCAACAATTGTTGATGTGAGCCCCAAAGAAATGGTTGTGTGTGGATGGGATATAGGCATGCGATGGGATGTACTAGGCCATGTTCAGCTGGTGAGGGGTTAATGGTGGCAGTTGCCTAAGGTGCTGTGAGGTGCTCAGCACCACTTGGGACAATGAATTGGAGGATGGGTTTTTGCCATAAGTGGACAGCTCTGACATCAACTCCTCATATAGTGTTTGAGGGGGAAGGTGTGAGGGGAGGTTCCCAAAGGTCACCAAGAGTGTGATATCATCTGGGAGACAAGTTTGAGTGGTGGTGGGGTGTTTTTGTATATTAAGGGTATAGCTGCTGTGGTGGCTGCATCCTCTTCAGTGGGGAAGCCTATATCAAAATAGCCCTTATAAGGGTGGAAGTCTATAAATACTGCTGATGCAAAGATGGCAGTTGCCAGCTCAATTATTGCTTTTTCAGCATATGGGAAGAGATGTCCATACTTGACTCAGAGGCAAAAGTGGATAATGGATTGAGGTAGGGCTAAGGGATGAGGGGTAGATTGGATGAACTTATGCAAGGTGGAGTGCTAAGTCCATTGGAGAGACATAGTGACTGGATGTATTTGGTGGACTGGATGAGCCAATCCACATGTGTTTGCCTGCTGGGTGGTAAATGCTAGCAGGCGGAGCGCCACTGCCCCACACTGGGGCAGCAGGTGATGGATCCAAGGACATAAATTGGGAAGTTGATGCGGTGAGGTGGTGGTGGAACATTGACTGTTTTTTCAATTTGCTCAAAAGTGATGTCAAGTGAAAAAAAATATTAACATCATTTTGCTTTTAAAATTAACAAAAACATGAGAATGTGCTTAGATTAAACAGCATAAAAAATTTTAGTTGGATCATTCACATGCTAAAGATAACCATCTGTTTCTCTGACAAGTTTATATTTATGTGGCTTTACACTTATCTAGTGCTTATTTTGTTTTTTATCATGTTTACTAATAAGATGCATCATTTGGTTTGCTATCCAATCAATCTAGATATTAAGCCTGTCTGAAGATAAATTAATTTCTTCACTTATAAGTGTATTGCTTATACATTTAAGGATATCAAAAAGGCTTCATTTTGATAGCCTTACTATCTATAAATCTAAGATATACTTCAGCCAGAAAACCTATAAACATTATATAAGAGTAATTCTCAATCAGATTTCTATAGCTCTTTGATAATGTAAAATTAAAAAACAGCATATTACTTTGCTATATTAAAAATATTTTAATTTAATAGTTGGTGGTAATTTACAGACAAAAGGAGAAGTAATATAGAATGTATTAGATATTTTCATATTTTGTTGCAGATAGTTTGCGTAATCAAGGTTAATATATGATGGAAAAATAAGAGTACTTCAACAACTATTACACTATATATAGCTTAGGCAGAAACTAGTGTAAAAGTGGATGAACTATTAAAGAAATTTTGTAGTCATTTTAATTCATATACTAGTGTAGTAAACCTTAGCTATCTGTACCAAAATGTTTAAACTATTATATTTAACTTTTATATATGTTCCTATATATTAATTATGACAAAATATTGAAAAATTACTTAGTATAAGTTATTGAGTTCCTTGAACTTCTAAATTTGTAATAATGAATGATAAAATAATGCTGCAATGAATGTTTTTTAATTTCTTATAGATTTATCAGCCTTTCATAGAAATGGCAAAAAGATTTTGACTGGCCTGCCAGTTGGGGTGCATGAGCACCCAGGAAACAACCAAGAATGCCATGGAATTGCCATCTAAATGACCTGATAGTGGGTTAGGAGAGAAGTGAATATGAAGCAGCGGCTGGCTATCAGTGTCACCATCATTTCAACTAATAACCAAATGGTAGCCACAGAGATGACAACAGATTTTGCTGCAGTTAACTCTTCCAAGCCACAGAGGGCCCAGGATGATGTGGGGTACCACTAGTTGGGGAGCAAGCAGTAAGGTTATGGAACTTCACCCAACGGGGAGTAAGAATCTCCAAAAATAATGGGACATCGTGATGCCAGAGGGTGTCCACAAGTGGGGATATCCCCAATAGGCCACTTGCTCAGTAACCCCATTTGATGATAGGAGGCAGCAGCATTGTAAAAATGGCCACTAGGGCCCAGTTGTTGTACAACCTGGGAGACATGGTTCTGGTAGCTGCTGTGACAAGAAGGGAAAACCTTTCTATCTAAGTTATTTATTTGTAAAAGGGGGTTTTTTATTGTAAAATATTTTTGAGAATCAACTGACAACTAAACCGAAAAGAGACAGTTATAAAAAATAATATGGGGCTTGGGGATTAACTGGGAATGCATGAATGAAGGTATTACAATACAACTGATTTTAAAGTAATGAGATTTAACAAACATTTCTACGCTGAATTGGCCTTCTACTGGCCATCAGACTCTCACTCAAATTTTGCCACCAAATTTTTCCTCCCATTGTGATTCACTTGGTGGGTCAGCAACGCTTTGTCTGGTGGGTTATGGTTGCACCCAAGGCTAGCCCACATAGGTCCAGTCCTATTTTGTATTTAAAATATCTATTACCTTCAACTCCATCAGAGTTAAACCCCTGATTTATCTGAATTTTCCACCTTTTCTGTGGAACTCAATTTGTTGCTAGGGTAGGTACTCGCCTCTTCCTGCCTCTTTGGCAAAACCCAAAATTGTTGCTAGAGGTAGATGCTCGCCACTTACTCTCTGGCAGCATCCTCTCACCTCCACCACCTCCACACACCTACCTGACCCGCTTAAGCAGCTCTTGCATGGTCAGATGGGGGATAAGGAGGCAGCCTTGAGGGGTATTCCATCACCTTCCTCTCGTCAAACACTTGGGCTAAATTACACTTGGTTATGAGTGGGACAGCCAACCTCCTGGACCCTTTTTGGCGCAGAACAGGTAACCTTGTTATTGAGGCACAGGGAGTATGTAAGTCCAGGGGAACGTCCCCTTTGCGTGGATTGGGCAATTTTCACATTTCCAAATAAGAAAGGTCTGAAGAGGGAAGCTGTATCCCTCATCACCCAGGGTGACGTCGCCCACATGGTAGATGAGCGCTGGGTAACAGCGCTCCCTCTGAAGATTCCTCCCCTGGTACCCGCGCTTACCTCTGCTGAACTTGTCCACCAAATTGAGGAAATCAGCACCAAAACTATTGAATCAAAGATGAAATGTCTAAAACCAACCGGAATAAAGCCTGATGATCAGAAAACTAATAGTCAAGAAGGGACAAGTATCAAATTCTCAGCCAGAACTTCTGATGGCATTGAGCTATCTAGCAGTATGATCACTGACATTAAGCACCCCTTGAACTCATTGGGGATGATCCCCAATGAGCAGATGTTACCTTTGTGCACTATTTTAGATAAAAAATTAACCCTATCTAAAGAATTGGGATTTGCGCCTGATGCAACTCATTTGGCTGAATGAACACCCCAGCAACATGGCACAGGTGGGTTGGTCATCCCAAACTTGTTTCCAACCAATTGGGACTGCCCCTATGTGGGGTGGCCCTGAAAGAATTCTTGTTGCCCATTGATCCAGATGCCATCATGCCAACTGATGGAAATGCAGTCAAGCTTCAGTCCAGGCGTTTGTGGATGAACTGATAGTGACTTGGCCTGCTGCCAAATCCTTTGAAGTCAGTTCAAATTAGAATTGTTTTCCCCATCCCCCTAAAATTGCCAGTTTAGGTCAAATTTGATGGCCCCAATACCTGCTTGGACCTACTACCAAATCAAACACTATTTAGCCAATTGCATCACACTGAGGAGGTTGTTGGTTGATTCTCTTTATTTTCTTTTTCAATAAAATTTCCGCTATGTACCCAAATTTTTCTATTTTACTTAAATCTTCTTACCAAAGTCCTGATGGCACTAATTTTGTGGCCCGTCAGCCCCTACACTGGATGGGCTTTACCAGTTTTAATGATTACAATCACTCCCACCATAGTCAACTGGATCCAACGGGAAAGAAACATCTGAGAATTTAACCCCATTATTTAAGCTATCCATTATCAAGATATCAGAGTCCTGTGGCCTCATATATATCACTTTTAAGCAAGGATCCGCCCCCATGTCTCTACTTTAGTGATGAACCCTTCCACCAGTAATCCTGAAGTAGTAAACCCAGTAGTACAATCCCCTGCAGCAAGACCTGCAGTGTCTGAGGTTGTTTCTGTCTGGTTCATTACCAGGTTTCTTTTCACGCTTGTCCTACAATAATAAGTCATAGCTACCCAATTCACAGCTCCATACAGCGTCATTCAAGCGGCAATGCCACTGCCATTCTATCTTGCTTTTGGAAGCTCATGCATCCTGACTGGTAGGCTGCTCTAAACTTCTTCTGCTATTTTTCTGACATAATCGACCAACCATTGTTTTCTGCCATTTCTGCCCTTCTCTTTGAATTAAGCGCTTTAGTGGTTACACTTTACCAAATGAAAGTGCAGTCAATAGTTTGCTTTCTGTTGTTCATTTGGTCAATCACAGATTTTGTATAAGTGTTCACAATACTTTGGAGAAACTCCTTCAGGGCATCAGAGCCCAGAGGATAACTACTCTTCCCTCACCTAATATTCAAGAAGGGGATCTGAGTGTTCCCTCCCAAGATATTGTTAATCAAGTTCTTGACGCCCTTGCTGAGGTGAAAATGCGTTCTTCTATGGCCCTTATAATGCCGCAGCACTATCCAATGCCCACTAAAGGGTCACCCTTTTGGATGCAGTAGAAGGGGATGCCCATTGGTGGGTGCAAGGACTTCTGCACTCTACTTTGCATATGGGAGATTTTACCTCGCTTGTCATGGTAGTACTGGCTACTTTGAAACCCCCTGTGTTGCGTTCAGACTGTTTATTCTATTTGCTTTCTTCTATGGCCAAAGCCCACAGATTTGTTTCTTTAATCACAACCTTCCGTTAACAAGCTACAATGATTGAGTTCTCTAATGATATGCTCCAAGCAATTTTTAGATCAGTGCTGGATTCTGCCTCTGCCCATCATGAAGTTTGGTCCACCCCTATAGGTACAGTGGATCAAATATGTAAAGCTGTGACCACCATCAATGCATTCCCTCGCCATGCTCCCCACTTTCAAGTGGGAAATTATTATTGGACTACCAACGAAAACTCAGATTCAGTCCTTACCATTGAACCAGTATTGGCCCTGGCCTCAGAATTATATAATACTCCTGCCTGAGTTGTATTATCCTAGTTCACCTCTTTTTGAATCAGTAAAAGCACAGATGGAGGAAGCCAGTTCTCAAGCCCTTAATCTTTCCAACTTTACTCCCAAAAAGGTCCCAAACCTTTCCCCTGAATTACTTGCCATCTCTTCAGTTGCAGCGGAGACAATTAATTCTACCAATAAACAAAACTTCACCTATTTTTTATTGCCCATGAAGATTAGTATTGGGTCTCACCATGTCTCCTTTGAGGCTTTGGTGGATACCAGAGCTGCGGATAATTTTATGAGTGTTGAACTAGCCCAACAATTGGAGCATGATTTGGACTTAGGTCCTTTGGTGAAGTTTGCTTCATCAAGACTCCCAGACCTCATGTCTAGTCCAACAGCCAAAACCTTTCTTTGTACATCAGTTTAACTTTTTGAACGGTTCTCAGCAATGCCAAACTTGGTTTTCTAGTAATCTAAGGGGTCAGATGGTGGCGCCAACAACATGTTAGAATTCATCTGGAGTCAAGTATATTGCCATTTGTTAATGATCAAATGGAGGGGGAATTTCCCTTAGTTGATACCCTTAAAAAACTCAAGGCTGCAGCTCCATCACTTCTCTTGTTCCCCTGCGGGCCTTCCATCTGATTTTAGCAAAGAATTGATGCGCTATCAAAGTATCTTTAATTCTGAGAATGCGGACTGTCTTCCCTCTCACTAAATTTGACTTAAGATTCTGAACAACAGTGCAGTTGGTAAATATCAACTGTCCCTTGAATCCACACACAGTGGAGGAGGAGGTTGCTCTTAACACTTGGTTAGACAATATGCTTAAGGAAGGTTGGTTATTTATAGAGTCATTACCAGTTGATTCTTCCATCGTTTTTGCCAAGAAGGCTGATGGTTCCCTCTATCCCTGCATGAATTATGGACAATTAAATAAAATTACAGTGCATGATCCCTACCCTTTGCCCCTGGAGCAAACTATCAGTCAAGCGATTACTAAAACTTTTGTGCTCTCCAAACTTGATTTCATTAATGCCTTTAACAAAATATGGGTGATGCAAGGTCAAGAATGGCTTACCATGATCTGAACAAAGTGAGGTATTTTTAAATTCTGTGTAATGCCCTTCAGGTTGAAGAATTAGCCAACCACATCTAAATGAATGATTGATAGTGTGCTGTACAACCTCTGATTTACTTGCGTGGTTTCATATACTGATGACATTTTGGTTCACTCCACAACTCCAAAACAACATGCAAAAGACTTGAAAGCTGTAGTAGCTGCTTTGCACAAGGTGGGCCCGTTTGTCAAGCCTTCAAAATCCGAGTTTTATAAGGAGGAAGTTACTTTTCTTAAGAACCTTTTCCTAAAAGATGGTTATGAGATTCCCCCCAACAAGTTGGATGCCATTTGCGAATGGCCAACTCCAAAAAACCAAAAACAACTAAGAAATTTCTTGGGCACAATCATTTTCCTGAAGAAATTTTCCCTGGCCCTTTCCCAGTTAGCTGCCCCACTTCACCCCCTCACGGGTAAAAATGTTCACTTTTGTTGGACATCTGAGTGTCAGCAGGCGTTTAAGTCAAATTAAAGAGGCGTTCTTATCACCCCCATCCTAAAACACGCTGACCCCTCCAAACCATATATTGTTGCATGCAATGCTTCATCCGTGTCAGTGGGGGAAGTTCTGCTCCAGGAGCACAATGGTTTAGAACATCCAGTCGCCTACTTTTCCCAAAAATACTTTTCTACTGAGAAATCCTGGGACATCTGTTATAAGGAGTTGGCAGCCATAGCATGGGCTTTGACTCATTGGTAGTATCTGTTACAAGGCGCTCATTATGAGTTAAAGGTACATATGGATCACAAAGCTCTTCTGTATTTTTGCAAACCACAGAGATTGGTACATAGGCAAGCTCATACCTATTGGGATTTGTGCAGTTTCAACTTTAAATATGAGTTTGTGAAAGGTGCAATAATTGTTCTCCCTGATTTTCTTAGCTGCAACCTGGCTCACTGCCCCTCAGACTCAGATGAATCAGACTTGGTAAAATAATTCCCTCCACACAAATTTTATCTATTGTCCCGCCCATAGTATCATCAGTTGACTTAGCTTCTGATGCTCCTCTCATTTCATGGGTTTTAGCAGATCAAATGACCTGTCCCAAAGGAGTGGAGTTTTTGGTCAATTGTCCTTCCAAACTCACAATCCTATATTTCTTGGTGGAATGTCTCATTTATTTTCAGACGTGGTTTTGGGTTCCTACTTTCTTTAGAGCTGAGGCATTTCAGGCGCGTCAAAATTCTCCCACAATCAGCCATTTGGGCAATACAAAATGTATTGACTTGATTAAGTGGACTTATAATTGGGAAGGGTTTAAAAATATTTAATGCCTAGATCACTAATTGCGTTACCTGCGCATGGGCCAAGTCAGATTGATCAAGAAGAGATGGCCTTCTTCATCCTTTAAAACAGGCGGATGGTCCATGGACATCAGTGTCTGTGGATTTTGTTGTCAAATTTCCCTGTTCTAATGGGTTTTCAGCAGTGATGGTGGTAGTCAATCATTTTACTAAATTTTCCCTATTTATTCTATGTTCTTTCACGATTATGTCAGAAGAAACAGATCATATCTTCGTGCACCATGTGTTTTCTATGTTTGGTCTCCCACAGGAGATCATCAGTGACTATGGTTCACAGTTCACAGCATGGTTCTGAAATGAGCTCTTATACATTTTAAAAATTTCCCCCTGCCATTCCACAGCATATCATCCCCAATATGATGGACAAACCAAGCGAGTTAACCAAATCTTGGAACAGTACTTGCACTTCTATGCTGCGGCTGCACAGGATACCTGGGCCAATGACCTCCCCCTTGCTCAATTTGCCTACAACAACGAAACTCATGATTCTATGGGGGTTTCTCCTATGAAGCGACGTTGGGTTATAATCCCTCATTTTTAGTCAGAACCTGCCTGCATCCCAAGGTCCCAGATACTGCAGATCATGCCGAGCACCTTTGGTCCACTCAGTTCTTAGTGCAGGAGCATCTCACTAAAGCTATTGGTAATAAAAAGTGGTTTGCAGATCAAAAACTGCTTTCTGGCCATTACATAGTGGTGGGTTGTGGGAATTTTATATGACCACATTATCCAGCTTGGTATTAATTAAGCTTCAATTTATTTAAATTTATGGTTCACAAATTTTAATTTAGCTTATTGATTAAGCTTTGGATGACAATTTACTTATGTCATCTAGTTGGTGATAATAACTGACCAAACGGTTAATTGTAATTCTCATAGGATCATATCTGATGATAATTACGGTTACAATTTTGTTGGGGATTGTTGCTGATAATTTGGATATGAGTAAATTGGCTCAAAATGGGCAATTACTCATGGGAAATTGTCAGGTTTGGTAGCTGACATGTGGGCTGATATGAATGGCGATTTAAATATGCTATTCCTCGTGATTATCAGCTGAAATATTTCCTGAAATTGAGCTAATATCTCTTTTTCATCGGCTAGGCATGCTGAGACCATCGTGGTTACCACAATTTACCCCTAAACACATGTCCTCCCATACTTCCACCTATAAATATTCCCTCATTTTAATATTACTAAACACCTTAGACCCATATCTTATATTTATTATATTCTATAGTTTATCTGCTTCTTGTGAAGAGAGTGCTTGTTTAAGTGTCAATGGCAGAGTGAAGCTGAAGTCACTTATTATTATCTGCCAGAGTAGGGCCAAATCTACCCATTTGTCCAAACTTGACTAAGCTAATTGTCTTCATACAATTAGCAAGTTATTGTTTATTTCCAGAGACAGTAGTCAAGAGAACCTGTGCACCAGTGAAAACCCCTCAGGTTTTACATGGGTTCATATGTCATGCTTGATACGCGCCATTTGTGGATGAAGGTACCTTCCTGGAAGTTTGCAAGCGTTTGGGTCCCCACTTGGTGGAGGAAGACTTGGGCAATGTGCTTTCTGGTTAAAGTTGCTAGCTCACCGGAAACAGCACCCCATCTTCCACGTTTCTCAGTTGTTCTCATTTAAGGGGACGGTTCCCATGGACCCAGAGGCAATAGTAATTGAGGATGCAGAGGAGGCTGAGGTGGAAAACATTTTAGCATCCCACAAATCTCAAAGGTCAGTTCAGTATCTCATTGCCTGAAAGGGCTATCCAGCCTATGAGGACAGTTGGGTCAAGGCCCGCAATTGTGAAAACTGCATGGAACAGGGTTGAGGCGTTTCATGAGTCTCATCTTGACGCTCCACATCCACCCAAAAAAGTGCAATTTTAATGGCAATCAAGTTGCCCAAGAATTACAAGAATGTAGCCCTCACGCAGTTTCCCAGTGGTGGCACCCCTCCTTTGGAAAAAAAGAAAAGGTAATGTAAATCCAGGGGAATGTCCACTTTCCATGAATTGAGCGATTTTCTTCTTTCCAAATAAGAAGGTTCCAAAGAGGGCGGCTGTACCCCTCATCACCTAGGGAAACCTCGCCCACATGGTAGATGAGCACTGAGTAACAGTGCTCCCTCTGAAGATTCCTCCCCCAGTACCCATGTTTACCTCTGCTGAAATTATCCACTGAATTGAGGAAATCTTCGCTGAAACTATTGAATCGAAGATGGAAAGGTCCAAAACCAATGGGAATAAAGCCTGATGATCAGAAAACTAATAGTTGAGAAGGGACAAGTATAAAATTCCCAGCCGGAACCACTGATGGTATTGAGTCATCTAGAAGTACAATTGCCAATGCCAAACACCCTCAAAATTGTCAGGGATGATCCCTGATGAGCAAATGTTGCCTTTGGGGACTATCACAGATAATTTTAAACCCTTATCTAAAAATCGGAATTTGTTCCTGATGCAACTCATTTGGCTAAATGAACACTCCAGCAACCAGGCACAGGTGGGTTGGTCATCCTGAACCCGTTTCCAACCAATTGGGACCACCCCTATGTGGTAAGGCCCTGAAGAATTCCCATTGCCCATTGGGCCAGATGCCATCATGCTAACTGATGGAAATGCAGTGTTGGGATTTTTGACCATATTCCCAGCCCGCTAGTTTACCTATAATCGCTAGGGGAAAATTTCCTAAGGCGAAGTGAATTAGAAATTGGTTGGCCCAAGTTTTGGAGTAACTACATTCAGGGGATTTTGGGATATTCGCCTAGGCATATCCATCGGGGATCAATATGGATGAATACTTAAGATCTCATTAGGCGGAGTTGCCAATGAAAAAGTGGCTTCTGATAGTAATTAACTATCAGGTGTACCAATTGGGATCAGTTGGGTTTCATCACCAACTGATTGGGAATGAATAGCAAGTTGTGAGGCAAGTGATGCTACCTGCAATTAGCAAATCAATCGGTTAGTGTGTGACCTGCCTTAATGGGTAATAAGTCTATTACCTAAGCAGGTCACTAGCCAAATATGGTTGGTTCGCTTGGATTGAGAGGAAAACGTCAGGGACACGTTTTCTGACTCTTTACGTTTAGGTCTCAAGGATGTCCAACATCAGAAATCCTAGCCAGGATGGGGAAGACCATCGCTGCCAAGGCAAGGATGGGTGATTCAATGGCAACGGCTGCTGTTTCATTGAAGAGGTGTCAACCAAGGGTTATACAGCCAAATTCCCCACTATATATTCCCTAGGGTTCACTTTAATAAACAAAGTCAAATAACAGTTAGTGAGTTAGATAATAAGAGTTATTTAGTTATAAGTTATCCATTTGGTATATAGTTAAACCATCATCAGCTTCCATTGTGCTGTTATGTCTCAAGGATATTATTGCTGTGTGCATTAATTGGAAGACTCTTAGAGAAAATAGTAAAGATCTGAGCAGGTATTTAGAGAAGAAGGAGCCACAATTGGGGATAGCTGCCAACTGTGTGTTGGACCAAAGAGACTGTCACCGGGGTATCTCAGCAAAGATCAGGTGGACAAGAGGAAGGGAACGAATCCCTACAAGTATGACATCATGATTATTTAATCAGGAATACTGGCCAAGCATTGGGCCAAAATATAATTCCTACTCAACTATGGATAATAGTCTCCATACTATTATTGATTAATAATTTATTCTACTATACAACATGATGAAGTGCACAAGGAAACAAAACCTGTACAGTAAAAAGGTTACTATGGTTGCTTGCCAATAACAACCCAACCAAAGTAAATTTTTACAAGTTGGTGCTCACTACAGGGGATGTTGAGTTGAAGAATATAGAAAATGATGTTCTATGAAGATGTTTCCAATTTTGGAAATAAGTTACTGAAGGAAGTAACAAAGATAGAATGTGAAGAGGATCACATTCAGTGGCGTTCACCCAGCTCAGGAGTGGAGCTCCAAGTGAAGCAAATCAAAGATACTCAAGTTCAGGGAAAAGGACTTGCAGCCTAGATATGGAACTATCTAGTGCTGCAAGGAAACCAGTTCCACCGGACATCTACTTGAGATGAAGAGTAGCAGCAGGGACAACTTGGGGTTGGAATTGGGACCGCTGGAAATAGTCTTAAGAGTCAGCAGGGCCAACTTGGGTTGAAATTGAGCCCACTGGAAACAGTCCTAAGGAAAAGCAGGATCAACTCAGGTTGAAATTGGATCCTCTTAAAATAGTACTGAGGAGTAAGTGTTTAGATGAGGCATTGGATGAATTAGGAATTAATCAATCTGGAGAATTGGATTGCCATACCAATGAAGATATGAAGTAAAAAATGATTAATTCAAGATAGTGGAGAAAATCATTTGAATTAATAACACTCAACCAATGATCAGAAGTTCATGGAGACGACTTAACAATTCAGGAGAAATTGGATGAAGCTAACGAGGCCAGAACGACCTGTGTAATAAAGGATAAGCCAGGAAGGCTGAAAATCGTTTTCAGGAGAAAAATGATCTGGACAATTGGACGAAACTGTTGGCTAATGAGATATGAGGATCCAAAGCATCAGCTGCCAAAATAAGAGATGAAATTAGGACCTGTTGGACGAATAACCAGTCAGGATTAAATTCCTAATATTAAGAGGTTTAATAAAAGTTGGCAAGTGTAGCCTATACGTGAACAAACAGCGCTGCTGGTTATATAGTGAAGAAGGTCAATACTAAAAAATTGGAAGTATTGGACCTAAGAGAAAATAGTTTCAATGTTCCCAGAGGACCTCTGAACCATTAAATGGTTATGTCCTGAGATTTTAGTCAAGTCCTAGAAGAGGACCATTGAACCAAATGGTTGGTTAAATCTTAAGAGGATAAGATTTTGAACCATGATAACTGGTAGGTTTAAGTACCTAGGACCCGTTTGGATGAAGGGGAAAAGAAGGACCTCTGAACCTTTTTGTAGATTGCAAGTCCCATTGCAAAAGAAAAAAACAAAAAATATACAAATTATAAAATATCGATTTTATGGTCTATGAGTTTCTGACCTAATAAATGACAAGACAAAGCAACGCAAAATGCGGTGAAAATCCTAGAGAACTGGGGAATTCCACTGAGGATCAAGAATGAGAGGACCATACCAGCCAGATTGCAGATGATAGTTGACACAGAGTTGACATTGGAGATTCCTGAGCTGTTGTATGAGGAGGTCAGAAGCCCCTGGAAGAAGTCCAGAGTGGAGCCATGGGTGGCTCCTGGGATTGTAATGCCAGGCCATGGAGAAATTCGAGTTCTCCTGGCAAATTTAAGTAAAAAACCAATGAAGATCAAGAGGAATCAGATCATTGCGTTTGTTCATCTGATCCCAACGGCCAAATTGAGAAGAATCCACAATTTTGGGTTTTTTGACAAGATGGGATTACTGGACAGGGTAATCAAAAGCATCAACCTATTGTTTGATCAAAAGCAGCTCGTTGATCTGTCAGAAGGCCAGCAAGAAGAGGTGCTCAAACTATCCAAAAAGTATTGGGGAGTATTCACCAAAAAACGACCATGATTTGGGATGTACAAAAGATGTAATCCACAAGATCAATGCCAGGGAAAATCTTCCAATCAGGTCAAAAGGAGGTTGCTGGAATAAGTTGCTGAGAGAATCATTCTATTAGAAGATTTATTTTGGACTTTGACCGAATAGCCAAGCCATTATTCCATTTATTGAGGGATCTGAAAAAAGGATTTGTATGGAATGAAGAGGCCCAGGACTCCTTTGATGAGTTATGCCGGTATTATAATAGATTTGCTGATTTTGAAACATCTGAATTTCAATTGGGAATTTAGTATTTAAACTGTGCTTTGTTGACATAATCAGCGCCATACTGAGCCAAGTAAATGAACTTGGGGACGAACATCTGGTGGCATATGTGAGCTGGACACTCTCAGCTGATGAGAGGAACTACACCATGACTGCGTATGAATGCCTTGCAGTCATTTACGCATGCAAGCAGTTTTAGGTGTACATCCATGGAACACACTTTAAGGTGGTAACTGTCAGGTGAACAGCAAGTAAGAATTAGACTGGACTGCCAGCCCAGATGCCAGAGCACCTGAACGGTAAACCAGAATGCCCAAGGCACTGCTGTTGATATGACAAATATGGAACTAGAAAGGAGTTCCATCAATATCTGTTGGTGAGCCAGAATTTCGTACATGCATAAAATAAAATACCAGACAACCACAGCCGTTAACCCCAAGGGGTATGAGAGTGTTGGCGGAGAAGGGAGCTTAATTCTCAACATATGAAAATTAGATCTTGGGGAAGGTTTTTAATGGAAAATTCAAAGAAGAAAAATTGGCCAACAATTTTCTCAGTGTGATGCAACTGATTAAATAGTCATCAATTTGGAGGGAAACCAAGCCAGGATTGGGTCCCTTAAGTTTGACCTAAATGGAGAACTATTTGGGAATGGGCAGGTTAGTTCCCTGGGAACTGACATCAAAAAATTTGGCGGTGGGCCAAGTCACTTTCAGTTTGACCTCGAATGTCCAAACCAAGGCTCAGCTATATTTCTGATGGTCGGCATGATGGCATTTGGCCCAACGAGCGGCGGGGATCCCCCAAGGCCACCCCACATAGGGGTGAGCCCATTTGGTTGGGAACGGGTTTGGGACGCCCAACCTGCCCATGCTCAGTCACTGGACCATTTGTTCAGTCAGCGGCATTGCATCAGGTGCAACACTCAATTTGCCAGCATGAAGCTTTGAAACCTTGTCAATGGTGTCCGATGCTATTACCTGCCTATTGGGGGTGATGCCCAATGGATTTGGGAGGGGGAGATTTATCCGATCATTATGTTAACTGAATTGCAACCTTAGGCATTCTGGCCAATAGATCGGTCTTCATACCTATTGACCATTTGGAATCTGAGTATTGGGCTGATTGCCGCTTAAATTAGTTGTGATTGATTTCATTTTGGTAATCTCAGTTCAGATTTCGCTGATTCCAAATAGCAGTTCTGCCAAGGAGAGTGTGGGTACTGGAAGCAGGATCTGAAGTGGAAGGGCTGTTACCCAGCGCTTGTCTACCACGTGAGTGAGATCACCCTGAGTAATGAGGGGTATGGCCATCCTCTTTGGTACCTTCTTGCTCAGGAAATGGGAAAATGGCCTGATTGATGCCCAGAGGACATTCCCTGGGACTTACATTACCCTTTCCTTTTTCCAAGGGAAGGGCCCCGCCACCAGGAAACTGTATGAGAGCCACATTCTTGTGCGCCCTGGGTAACTTGATCGCCATTACTGCCGCAGTTTTTTTGAGGGGGTGGGGAGCCTTAGGTGGGATATGTGGAACGCTTCAACCAGGTCCATGCAATTCGTGCAATCACACGCCTTGACCCAACTGTTCTAATAGGCTGGATACCCTTTCCAGGCCATGAGATATTGGATGGAACGTCACAATTTCCAGGATACCAGGATAGCCTCTACCTTGGCCTCTTCCTCATTTTTGACGATGATCAGTTCTGGTTCCATAGAAATTGCACCCTTGAAGGGCGACAGCTGGGAAACATGATAAACGGGATGCTGCTTCCTATGCATGGGGAGCTTCAGTTGGAATGTTCCGTTACCCAATACCTCCTCCACCAAATGGGGACCCAAGCATTTACTGGCGAATTTACAGGAAGGGTCCTGGATCTTTAAGTGATGGGTGTTGAGCATAACGTAGGAGCCCACTGTAAACTCGTGACCCAGAAGACACTTTTGGTCCGCGAACCACTTGTAGTCATCTATAGCTTTGGTGAGGTGTTCCTGAACCAAGGCTAGATTCAATCTAATATGAGCAGCATGGTCCGCGGCAGCTTGAACCTCAGGCCGCAAGCACAGCCCAACTGAAAATGAAGGGTTCTAACCCAACATTGCTTCATAGGGGGAAAACCCCATGGATGCGTGGGTCCCATTATTGTATGAGAACTGAGCGAGAGGGAGGTCATTGGCCCAAGTATCCTGCGTGGCTGCAGCATAGCAACACAGGTACTGTTCAAGAACTTGATTGACCCGCTTGGTCTGGCCATCAGAGTGAGGATGATACGCCATGGAGAGACAGGGGGATATTTTCAGGATTGATAGGAGTTCACTCCAAAGCTGCTTGGTGAACTGGGAGCCATGGTCACTGATGATCTCCTGGGGGAGACCAAACATTAAAAACACATGGCGTATGAAAAGGCGGGCAGTTTCTTCTGACGTAATTGTGGAAGTACAAGGTATAAAAAGGGAAAATTTTGTGAAGCGATCCACCACTACCATCACCACTTCGAACCCATTAGAACATGGGAACTTGATGATAAAGTCCACGGACACCAATGTCCATGGGCCCTCCACCTGCTGTAAGGGGTGCAGGAGGCCATTTTGCAAGAACGATCTGACTTGGCCCAGGCGCAAGTAACACAATCAGGGGTCCAGGCTCAAGCTTCTTTTGTTAAACCTGCCCAATTGTAGGTCCGTTTGATCAAATTGATGCATTTCTTAGAACCAGGGTGACCAACTGTGGGGGGATCATGATGTGCGCGAAATACCTCAGTTTGGAAAGAGGGGGAACCCAAACGTGAGATCTAAAATATATATAAGACCCTCCTTTAGTGATTATAGGGAGTATTTATGCTTCTGGTGAGATAACTGCTCAACCAACTCCACGCCCTCAGGGCAGGCCATTTGACTGGCTAAGACCTGAGCAACTAATGGAGCATTGGGGGCCAGAGCGACATAAGAAACAACAGGGGGAACAATTGACAAAATATGGGTGGTAGGAATCACAGTAATGAGATCCACTTCCTCCGGATCTGCGGAACTGTGGGTGGGGCTGCAGCTGAGAAAATTGGGAAGAACATTTAGTGCACCATTTATGAATTCATATTTAAAGTTGAAACAGCACAGGTCCCATAGGTTCAGGCTTGCTGATGTGCTAACTTTTGGGGTTTACAAAAGTAAAACAGGGCCTGGTAATCCATGCAAACTGTTAGTTCATGTTGGGCACCCTTTAACAGGTACCTTCAATAAGTTAGGGCCCATGCAACGGCTGCCAGCTCCTTGTAAATAGCCCAAGGCTGCTCCATAGAGGTGAAATTTTGTAAAAGTAGGCGACTAGGTGTTCCAAGCTATTGTGCTCTTGGAGCAACACTGCTCCAACAACTACTGATGACGTGTCGCATGCAACAATATATGGCTTGGTGGGATCAGCATGTTTCAAAATGGGAGGGGATACAAACACCTCCTTAATCAATTTGAATGCCTGTTGGCATTCATCCATCCAGCAAAATGGTATATTTTTCCCTGTAAGGGGGTGGAGTGGGGCGGCGAGTTATGAAAGTGCGGGGGAGAACTTTTATAAGAAAATTATGGTTCCCAAGAAACTCCATAGTTGTTTCTGGGTAGTTGGGGTTGGCCACTCCCGGATAGAATCTAACTTATTGGGAGGGATTGCAAAACCATCTTTAAGGATGAGGTTCCCGAGGAACGTAACCTCCTCCTTATAGAACTCACATTTGGAGGGTTTGAGGAACAAACCTGCCTTATGCAAGGAGACCACCACCACTTCCAAGTCAATTGCGTGTTGTTCAGGAGTCAGGGAGTGAACCAGGATATCATCAATGTATGCAACTGCGCAGGTAAACTGGAGGTCACCCAGTACATTGTTGATCATATGTTGAAACATAGCGGGAGCATTCTTCAGCCTGAAGGGCATTACACGGAATTGGAAAATGACACGCTTCATCCAGATCGCTGTTAACCATTCCTTCCCTTCTATTACCCAAATTTGGTTGAAGGCGTTCACCAGATCCAGCTTAGAGAACACAATGGATTTGGCGATTGCCTGGCTAATTGTCTGCTTCAGAGGCAAGGGGTAGGGATCAAAAACCGTTATTTTATTCAAGTGACCATAATCCATGCAGGGATGGAGGGAACTATCCGCTTTTTTGGTGAAGACGATGGGGGAGGCGATGGGTGAGGTCTCATTGAACAACCAACCTTTTTTCAGCATATCATCCAACCAGGTATTGAGTGCAACTTCTTCCTCCGTTGTATGGGGATACAACGGAAAGTTGATGTTCAACTCCACGGTCGTTCAAAACCCACAATCAAACCTAGTGTGCTTAGGAAGTCAATCCGCCTTTTTCAAGTCAAATATTCCTCGATAGCCCATTAAGCTCTCAGGAAAATTGGCCGGGATGCCTGAAGAAGTGACTAGGGAAGTTATAGAACTGGTTCCTTGTGTCTTCTTGAGGGTGTCAATCAAAGAGAATTCTCCCTCCAGATGATCATTGGTAAACGACAAATTATTAGATTCCAAGTGAATCTTAACATGTTGTTGGCGCCACCACCCCACTCCTAAGATCACTGGAAACACCAAGTTTGGCATGGCCAAAAAGCTATCGCAGAAGCTCAATTGGTATATTGAAAACGTGACTGGGCGCCGTACCAGATATGAGGTTTGGTAGGCTGATGATGCAACCATCACCAAAGGACCTGCTTCCATGGCAAGTTCCAATTTCTGGACCAGTTCTACACTCATATTAATTTCCCGTGGCTCCAGTGTCCACCAGGGCCTCAAAGGAGAAGTGATGGGACCCAACACTAATATCATGGGTACTAAGAAGTAAGCGGAGTTCTCTTTATTGGCAGTTGTGGATGAATCCACTGATACTGAAGAGATGGTGGTGGGGTCAGGGAAAACCACTAGGCTTTGGTGAGGAGCACACTCATTGTAAGTTGAGATGTCAGACACTACTGACATGGGCAAAATAGCCATGGCAACTATGGGGTATAGGTTTGGAGTTTTGAGTGGGACTGGTCTAGTGTAGACAGAGATAATCTTCTTTACAACCTGGTTCAGTTGGAAAGAAGGGACCATTGCTGCACCAATATACGCGAGAAAGGCGGAAATGGCTAAGAATAATGGTTGGTCAATTATGTCAGGTGAACAGCAAGTAAGAATTAGACTGGCCTGCCAGCCCATATGCCAGAGCACCTGAACGGTAAAACAGAATGCCCAAGGCACTGCTGTTGATATGAAGAATATGGAATAGAAAGAAGTCCACCAATATCTGCCAGTGAGCCAGAATTTCGTACAGGCATAAAATAAAATACCTGACAACCACAGCCGTTAACCCCAAGGGGTATGAGAGAGTTGGCGGAGAAGGCAGCATAAATTTCAACATATAAAAACTAGATCTTGGGGAAGGTTTTTAATGGAAAATCCAAAGAAGAAAAATTGACCAACAATCTTCTCAGTGCGATGTGACTGATTAAATAGTCATTGATTTGGAGGGGAACCAAGCCAAGATTGGGTCCCGCAAGTTCAACCTAACTGGCGAATTATTCAGGAATGGGCAGGTTAGTTCCCTGGAAACTGACATCAAAAAATTTAGCAGCGGGCCGAGTCACTGTCAGTTCAACCTTGAACATCTGAACCAAGGCTCAGCTATGTTTCCAACGGTTAGCGTAACGGTGATTGGCCTGATGAGCGGTGGGAATCCCTAAGGCCACCCCACATAGGGGTGAGCCCATTTGGTTGAAAACGGGTTTGGGACGCCCAACCTGCCCGTGCTCAGTCTCTGGACTATTCGTTCAGTTAGTGGCATTGCATCAGGTGCAACACCCAATTTGCCAGCATGAAGCTTCAAAACCTTGTCGATGGTGTTTGATGCTATTACCTGCCCATTGGGGGTGATGCCCAATGGATTTAAGAGGGGGAGATTTCTCCAATCATCATGTTAACTGAATTGCAACTGTCAGGTATTCCAGCTGATAGATCAGTCTTCATACCTTTTTGACATTTGAAATCTGAGCATTGGTCTGATTGCTGCTTGAATTAGTTACAATTGATTTCATTTCAGCGATCTTTGTGCAGGTTTCACTGATTCCTCATAGCAGTTCTGCCAAGGAGAGTGTGGGTACCGGAAGCAGGATCTGAAGCGGAAGGGCTGTTACCCAGTGCTTGTCTACCACATGAGCGAGATCACCCTGAGTAACGAGGGTTATGGCCATCCTCTTTGGTACCTTCTTGCTTGGGAATAGGAAAATGGCCTGATCAACACCCAGAGGACGTTCCCTGGGACTTACAGTTTTAGACCATTCTTTGATGCATTGGCTGCATAATTTGAGAGAGCTGGTAGGACAACTGGCCCAATGGGCATTTAAGCTCCAGGCTTTTTGATTATAAGATGGTCCACCAAGCGGGGGCTTCTCACCAGAATGTGGATGGCTTATTGCGGTTACCAATGGTCCAGATGGTATACCTGCAAGCAGGTGAGATATTCCAGAGAATGGTTGACATAAGAATTGGGGACAAGCCCTGAGAATCTAAGGTGCACTTTGGAAAGCAATAGAAAACACTGAGACCATGTATGGACAAGTATTTAAGACAATCAACAGGAAGCAGTTATTATTCCCAAAATTGTCGGAAAGAGCAGCTATAGTGTAAGAAACTCACAAGGTTGTTGAGCATGGAGGCTTAGGGAAAAATACTTACCATATTCGCCAGTACTATTACTGGGAATCCATCAACTACAATGTCGCAGATTATCTAGCTTGTTATGTGGAGTGCCAGCTGCATAAACCACATAAGAATATGAATAGATACTGACTGGTCTTCCCTGAATTTTTCTGGCACATGGTGTCCATCGACGTGATGGGACCGCTGACAATGAGCACAGGGGGAGTCAATTACATTATAGTTGCCATTGACCATCTGACAAGATGGGTTGAGATGAAGGCCCTAATGAGAGTAGATGCTACCAGTACCGCGAGGTTCATCCTGGATCAAGTAGTATACTGGAATGGATGTCTGCAGGTCCTTCTTAGTGACAATGTGACCAACTTCATGTCTCATGTAATCCTGAGATTGAATGATATAATGGGGATCAGAGGAGTCATTTCAGTACCTTACCGGCTGGAGACAAATGGACTGGTAGAACAGATGAATTGAATTCTGGCTGCGATGCTGAGGAAGCTGGTCGCAGGAAGAACTTCCACGTGGGGAATGTACCTGAGTTTGGTGATGTTCGCCTACAATATTAGTCATTATACAGCGATGAGAAAGACGCCATATGAGTTGTTATATGGGAGAAAGGCCGCGTTGCTTCTAATTTTATATTTGGTGGTGGAACCTACGTTGGGGATGAGTACCAACCAATATTGAACTGACTGATGAACAACAAGATTGATATGCAATCACAAGCATTTGATACAACCTTGAATAAAAGGATATGAGAGAAATCTATGGACAATAAAGAACTTACTGGCCTTAGCTGAATATCAAATAGGGGAAAGAGGTGCCTATTGCGATATGCATGGTTTCAAAAGAAGAAACAAACTAGATGCATTGTGGTTGGGTCCGTTTGAAGTGATCACCAAGATGGTGACTGATGCCTACTTCATCAAGAATCTCTTGGTGGAAGAGTTGTGAATTGAGTCCACGCTAAGTATCTAAAGCAATGGATTGATGAAAAAAATAAAAGAGTTCCCAAAGGACCAATGAACTATTAAGTTGGTCACATCATGATGATTAGGTCAGGTCTGAAAAAGGACCTCTGAACCAATATAGATGGTTAAGTCTGAAAAAATGACCTCTGAACCATAGAAAACTGGCAGGTTTAAGTACCCAGGACCCAGTTTGGGAAAAAAATAAAAAGATGGACCGCTGAACTGAAATATGGTCAAGTCCCATAGGGAAAAAAGATGAATAAAGATAAAAAATTGATAAAAGATATTGGAAAAAAGAAGATTATAAACCACACATAGAAAAAGTTAATATAATTTTATAATTTTTATTTTTATTAATTGTCCTCAGTATGGGGATGATTCCACCTATGTCACCTCTTGGGGGAGGGAGGATGGATCGCAGGGAATGAACAGCCCGTCAAAATCAATATGAGATTGGATGCTAGCAAGGGCTAGACCTACAAAAAACCACGTTCTTTGATAGGACACAGAGCCCTGTGAGAAAGTGACTAGGGGAAGGGAAATTGAGAT
This sequence comes from Massospora cicadina, assembly GCA_022478985.1. NCBI lineage: Eukaryota > Fungi > Entomophthoromycota > Entomophthoromycetes > Entomophthorales > Entomophthoraceae > Massospora > Massospora cicadina. The sequence goes on from JAKSZP010009254.1 coordinate 41,031, forward strand.
GTCAGATGAAGCCAATCGCGAAACCCCAGAGCGGGGAGGAAAGCAACAGTATAAGAAGAGGCAATCAGCAAATAACCCCAAGTAATCCTGATAAGGTACTGGAGCCAGAAGATTAGTTCTGAGCACCTGACGACGGGCTTCATCAAGAACTCCAGACATGTGGGCTGGCAACAAACAAGATATGCTTGACAGGGGTTGCCATATCATGCCCCCTATCAACGCCATCAGCGAAAGATATTGATGGGAAGTGCCAGCGAAGAGATAGTCATGCAGGGAGCAGATTGCATCCTGCAAGCAATGACTATGGGCTTCTTGGAAGCTAAAGCTGAATTAATGATGGAACCTGAGTGAGGCTGTAAGCTTCATAGATCAACTTTGAAAAACTTGGCCAGCAAAGCAAAGAGCATAAGTGGCAGTATCCTGATCCAGAATGTTATCAAGATCAGAGGGATTCAGCGCTAGGGTCAAAGCCTCAGTGACTTGGGCCCAGAGTTCAGCGTAGGGGAGCTCAAAGTGAATACTGTTACTGATGGTGAGCTCGGAGACCAGAAAAGAGGGTTTGTAATATTGTCTAAGTCAGAAGAGGAACTCAGGGAGCAGGTCTGACCCAGCAAGAAACAATCAAGAGCAAATGGCATAATCTCTGGAGCATCTACAACAATGGTCAGTGCATCAGCGAAAGGAGCCAAATCCAGGAGAGTTTTGAAGTCCAACTCTGGAATTGATGGCAGAGGAAGAATTGGCTGAGAGTTGTTCAAAATGATAGCAAGCATGGTTTTGGAGGGATTAATTACCATTTCTGGTAATTTGATGGAAGGACTAGCCGCTGGTGCCAGACTAGGCATATGAGTCCAGGAAGGACCATAGAAGAGGTTCCGCCAAGCATCCCAACTCATCTGCTGGAAGAGACGAAGGTCTTGATCAGACAAACTATTCAGAAGCTGCTGGTATCACGACTTGGAATTTGACATATGAGCTGGATGAGAAGGGGGATGTCGGACTTATATGGAAGTTGACATTATGCACTCTACAATCCATTAGGCTCTAATTTCAGAGAAATTAATCTCAAAATTTATGGTATAAGCTCTCCAAGAGAAGAATTAGGAATAACTTAAGACAAGAGGTTATGAGAGAAATAACAAGGGCGAATAGAAATAAGTATTCTTAATTGAGCCACAAAATGAACATTGACAGCAAGAGTCTCCTGTCTAGGATGAGGAGAAAATCAGAAAATCAAGGACGCCGGACCAAGAATCCTGAATATGACAGTGGGTCATATACCCTGATGGGGGAAAAACTGAATCCCAGGACTAATATTGTCATGAGTAAATTGATCAGCCCAGTACTTCAGTAGATTGTGGGGACCGCGCTCTGAGAAGGCTGTAGCGAGGAGGAAGAGGAAGAACGCCATATGCCAAAGGTCATCCCAAGCAGTGTTGAGTATTGACGAGTGTACTCTGCTTAAATCAATGAAGTATACGACCAAGTGTTTGAAGCGGTGTTCTCATGACCCAGTCCTTTTCTCACTGTAAATCTAGGAAAGAGGGGGGATGTGTTGGGATTTTTTGCCCTTATTCCCAGCCTGCTAGATTACCTGGAATCGCTAGGGGAAAATCCCCTAAGGTGAAGTGAATTGGAAATCAGTTGGCCCAAGTTTCAGAGTAACTACGTTCAGGGGGTTTTGGGATATTTGCTTGGTTGTATCCATCGGGGATTGATCTGTATGAATACTTAAGATATCATCGGGCAGAGTTGCCAATAAAATAGGAGTATCTGATAGTAATTAACTATCAGGTGTACCAATTGGGATCAGTTGGGTTTCATCACCAACTGATTGGGAATAAATAGCAAGTTGTGAGGCGAGTGATGCCACATGCAACTAGAAAATTGATTGGTTGGTGTGTGACCTGCCTTAATGGGTAATAAGTCCCATCACCTAAGCAGGTCACTAGCCAAATATGGTTGGTTCGCTTGGATTGAGAGGAAAACGTCAGGGACACGTTTTATGACTCTTTACGTTTAGGTCTCGAGGATGTCCAACATAAGAAATCCTAGCCAAGATGGGGAAGACCATAACTGCCAAGATGAGGATGGGCGATTCAATGGCAACAGCAGCCGTTTCAGTGAAGAGGTGTCAACCAAGGGTTAGACAGCCAAATTCCCCATAATATATTCCCTAGGGTTCACTTTAATAAACAGTCAAATAACAGTTAGTGAGTTAGATAATAAGAGTTATTTAGTTATAAGTTATCCATTTGGTATATAGTTAAACCATCATCAGCTTCCATTGTGCTGTTCTGTCTCAAGGATATTATTGCTGTATGCAATAATTGGAAGACTCTTAGAGAAAAGAGTAAAGAACTGAGCAGGTATTTAGAGAAGAAGGAGCCACAATTGGGGATAGCTGCCAACTGTGTGTTGGACCAAAGAGACTGTCACCGGGGTATCTCAGCAAAGATCAGGTGGACAAGAGGAAGGGAACGAATCCCTACAAGTATGACATCATGAGTATTTAATCAGGAATACTGGCCAAGCATTGGGCCAAAATATAATTCCTACTCAACTATGGATAATAGTCTCCATACTATTATTGATTAATAATTCATTCTATTATACAACATGATGAAGTGCACAAGGAAACAAAACCTGTACAGTAAAAAGGTTACTATGGTTGCTTGCCAATAACAACCCAACCAAAGTAAATTTTTACATGCAGTCAAGCCTTAGTCCAGGCTTTCACGTATGAACTGATAGTGGCTCAGCCTGCCACCAAATCCTTTGATGTTAGTTTAAATTAGAATTCCACCCCTTAAAAAGCGCCAGTTTAGTAAAAATTTGAGGGCACTGATACCTGCTTGGACCTACTACAAAATCAAACACTATTTAACCAATTGCATCGCACTGAGGAGGTTGTTGGTTGATTCTCTTTATTTCCTTTACAATAAAATTCCTACTAGTACCTAAATTTTTCTATTTTACTTTAATTCTTCTTGCCAATGTCCTGATGGCACTAACTTTGTGGCCCATCAGCCCCTACACTGGATGGGCTTTACCAGTTTTGATGATTACAATCAATCTTATCATAGTCAACTGGATCCAATGGGCAAGAAAATTCTGAGAATTTTACCCTTATTATTGAAGCTATCCGTTATCAATATTAGAATCCTGTGACCTCATATATCTCACTTTAAAACAAGGATCCGCCCCCTTGTCTCTATTTTAGTGATGAACCCTTCCACCAGTAATCCTGAAGTAGTAAACCCAGTAGTACCATCCCCTGCAGCAATACCTGCAGGGTCTGAGGTTGTTTCTGTTTAGTTCATTACAAGGTTTCTTTTCACGCTCATCCCACATCAACAAAACATTTTTACCCAATTTACAGCTCAATATAGTGTCATTTATGTGGCAATGTCACTGGAATTCTGGCTTGCTTTTGGAAGCTCATGCATCCTGACTGGCAGGCATGTCTAAACTTTTTCTTCCAGTGTTCCTTACAGAGTGCTCCCCCAGGTTTCACATCCTTTAGTTGGCAGCAGTAACTAAATGGAAAAAAGCTTATGGTGCTTGATTTGGCTCATATTCTTAAGGTATATTTAAAGCTGATGCAATATTTCCAACACCAAATAGGCCCATGTAAAATTGTTAGTCAAATGATTTGGGCTTAAAGAGTCAAATTACCTTATTGAGGGAATTATTACAGTAAACTTTATAAGTTTAAGAAGTGTAATGTAAAATCTAATTGACATATTGTTAAATAAAAAAAATTAAGAGTCATTTATTGACCAATCAGTGTGTAAAATTCAAGATTGTATTAAGGTTTTAGTCATTTATAGAATAATTTAATGAGATAGATTAGCTCCTGAGATTTCGCCAAGGCTTTCACTTCTTGGAAGCAATCGATATTTAATATTATATATATTAACATTATCTGTTAATTGAGACCAAGACAAAAAGCGCTCATAGAATTATGGTTCCCACTCTGGTTCCTCCACACAGACCCTTTCCTTCACACTTGTTCCATAGCAAGGGAAACCCCCTCAGAGTAGTGCACCAACCCCCCATACCTGGCAGTCCCGTTGGCAACAGGGGTAACTTGAGTACCCTGGGGTGCCCAATAATTATATTTCTTAGTTATTCTCTTAGTTTCACATATATTCGGTAATGTCTGTCCCCTGGTCAGCTTAACTCAGTTAAATAAAACATTATCTGTTAATTGTTATCTTTATCTTCAATGTATCTTGATCCTCATCTAACAAATTAACTTATTTTATTATTTCTAAGTTATTACCTCAGGCCTTCATTCCAAAAAAATATGAACAATTTTTGATATCACCCTATGCTTATTGAAGGGGTTACATGATACAAGTGTGAGAATTCATGCAGATGGATTTTGTAGAGAAACTGAGTACTACATAACAGCTGATGATGGAGAGAAACAAATAGTATGGGCATTTGAGAGGATAACTTCAGAACGGGTTATCTGCACAATAAATGAGAGAGAAGTGGTTCCAATGGCTCCAGGGAAGGTGAAGCAAGCACTTTATCCCAATCCAATATGCGTAGAAAAACACATAGAACTTAAAATTCCTAACTAAAAAAGGAGCATGGTAATGGAGATCTCTTTCCACCTTTCTATTTGCATACCTTTTTGGCCAAATTCCCCATACCATGAGGAGAAACATATGACTGAAGAACAGCACAAGTAGCGGCCAGAGTTTAATGAGAGATCATATCAGAAATGAAGGAAAGAGCTTGTAGCATCAAGTGATTTTTGAAGCTGGAGACTGAGGATACTTTTAAACAATCTTAACTTAGCAGTTTAATCTTTTGAATTCACTCAGGTAAGTGTTGAGCAGGAGTAACCCTTGCAACATAGTGAGTTATGCTTACAATGCCTCTGGATCCCATAAAGTAAACCTTAAATGAGCAGGTGATACCTCCACTGCAATGACCATCTCATCACAACATGGGAAGTTTTTATAAGAGTAGTTACATTGTGAGTGGTAGAAGAGACTTCAAGGCAGCTAGCAGTCGTGAGCTTCAGGAGATATATTACCATACTGTCTAAGCATAAAATTGAGGTGACCACACTGATAAACACAATGGCAAAAACCACAAGGGGAAGATTAACAATCCTGGGGAGTTGGGGAGGATGGAACTAGCACAAACATACCAGATAAAAGTAGAATCAAGCAATACATGGAGTCTTTTGCACAACAATGCAAAGAAAAGATTTCAACGGCAGCCACAATATACGCCAATTTCATTAAGCAGGTATAAGTAGACAGCGTTAGCCAAATGGTTAATGTCAAAATGATTTGGATCTACTCATTGAGTAAATCATTACAGAGAACGATGTAGAATATCTAAAGTCTCTAGCGAATCCATGTGACTATATTATTTATAAAATAATAATGTAAGTTAGAGTTGTTTATTATCAAAATTGTGAAAAAGCGGAGAACAACATTTGGGGTTTGGTTTTTTATATACTTCAGAAAATGAAATAGGTATAAAGTTTAGTAGACTTGAAATTCATGGCAGCAAATAGTGTTAAATTTTGCCACAATTGTTGGCTAATAACTATTTTTATATTTTAATTGTATCTCAATCCCCAATAATTAAACCAATTTATTGTTTATTTTTGAGTTTTTTCCTTGAGGGTTTTCATGGCTAAAGTTATGGAATACTTTATGGCAATATAAAAGTTTAACCACTGATTAAACTAAAAACTTGTGAAATAAAATGAGATTTTCTGATGGTCTTCTAGAAGTTAATGCTAATGTTTTGGAGTTTACCTTTACTATACAAGGAATGGTTATAGAAGTCTACTAAGATGATATCAAAAGAAATAGATTAAAATTTATAGTTTTTATAAATCTTGATACTATAATACATGCTATTGAATTATTACTCACCACATGATTTCAACAACTATTCTTAGAGTGATAAAACTAGCATGCTTTTTACCCCTATGAGCTTAGAGATTATTGGGATTTTTTCCCATATTCTCAGATGGCTAGATTACCAGGAATCACTAGGGGATAATTCCCTAATGCGAGGTGAATTGGAAGATGGTTGACCCTGATTTTGGGGTAACTATGTTTGGGGGTTTTTAGGATATTTTCTTGGTCAGATCTGTTGAGGATCAATCTGGATGAATGCTTAAGATCTTTTCCGGCAGAGCTGCCAAAAAAATAGGGGCATCTGATAGTTGAATAACTATCAAGTGTACTGATTGGGATTGGTCAGGTTTTATCACCAACTGATTGGGAATGTAAGGAGTAAGTTGCAAGGAAATTGATGCAGCTTGCAACTAGCAAATCAATCAGTTGGGTTGTGACCTGCCTTAATGGGTAACAAGTCCCATTACCTAATCATGCCACTTGCTAAATATGGTTGGTTCATTTGGATTGAGAGGAAGACGTTAGGGAAACGTTTTTTGACTCTTTCCGTTTAGGTCTTGAGGATGTCCAATGACGGAATCCTAGCCAGGATGGGGAGGACCATCGCTGCTGAGACAAAGATAGATGATTCAACAGCAATGGCTGCCGTTTTATCAAAGAGGTGTCAACTGAGGGTTAGGTGCCTAATCCTCCATTATGGATTCCCCTAGAATTCACTAATAAAAAAAAGTATTTACCAGAACAGTAAAGTAGCACAGATTATACAGTAGATATAATAGCTTAGTAAACTTTATCAGCATCCATTTGTTCTATTCTTTCTAAAGGATATTATTGCTGTGTGCGATAATTGGGAGACTCTTTAAGGAAAAGAGTAAGGATCTTAGTGGAGATCCGGAGAAGAAGCAGAATCAAATCAGGGATTGATGCAATTATGTTTCAAACCAGAGAAACTGTAAACGGTAATCTAAGAGAATATTGGGTTAGATGGTATGAGAGAATGAATCCCTATTCCAAGATATCACAAGTATTTTGAGCGGAATTAATGGCCAAGCGTTGGGCCAAGATCTAGGACTTCCATTCAACTACTTATAATAATCATCATACTATTATCAATCCATCATATCAACTATTATACAACATGGACGAATTGCACACAAACCCAAACCTGTGTAAGAAATAAGTTTATAGAAGTTATTGGCTGAAAGTAGTCAATACCCATAGATTTTTACACACATATAGGTGTTTTTATTTAGTAATAACTAGAGTAATTATTGTTAAAGTTATATGCATTACTGTAGTTTGTTTTAGCATAGATTTACCACTATAACCATGTAGTAATAAAAGATAAAGCTTCAGGTGCCCTTTCATAGTAAAAAGAGCTTATAATATACTAATTGCAAATGCACTTAATCTAAGTTACTTAACAAGTAGTAACCATTTTTGATATTTGACTTAGTATGAAATCATATACAATTCATGGTTATGGTTTTTAGATAAATTAACGGATTCTACATGATAATTCACCTTAGTCCTTTTGTTTGCAATAAATAAAGGCAAACAGAAATTAAAAGCTTTGTAATAAAGTCATATAATATTACCTTAACTTTATTCTATCATAAGAAAAACCTAATCAAATTTTTATTTATTTAACCAAGGTAAGCCGACCAGGGGATGGATAATACCAATATTTAATGGGATGGGGGGTGAAGTATAGCAAGATTTAGGCACCCCATAGTAGAAGAGCTACCTCTGTTGACAGCTGGTACTTCCAGGTGTAAGGGGTTGAATGTCTTACTCCAAAGGGGTTTCCTCTGTTATGGAGCAGGTGTGGAGAAAGGGGACCATATGCAGAAACCAGACTGGGAACCATGATTCAACAAGGTGTTGTTGCTTTGGCCTCATGTATTCATATAGCCAGGCTTGAAAGTGTTCCAGTAAGTGTAGGTGCAATTTGCTGATTGTCCCACGGATGGTTGGCACAGTTCCTTTGAAGGCATCCAGTGTTATGGTGAAGATTGTCCACATTGCAATGGCGTTACTATGCAGGAAGTGGAGTGTTGGTGGTATTGGGTATACAAGTTGGAGTGTGAGGAGGCTTCTGGAGATTGACAGCTCCTGGTCATTGTGGGTTTTAAGCAGATGTGCAACTACCCACCATATGGCTCTAGATGTGGGGGCATGCTTTGAGTCGGTGGTGTAGGGTGCATTACCCTCCAAATGCTGCGCACACTTCATGAAGAAAGTTAGAGCTGCTGCTGTTCTGTATGTTCTTCTGAGGCAACACCAGGTGTTAGCTCTTACCCTTGGCTGGAGGAGCGGATGATGTTAGCCTCCATATTGCCCTCTGTGTTGTGAGATCACACGGGATGTCTAGAGCATCTAGGTAGTCAATTCTCACGATGAAAGGGGACACGTCATGAGTCCCTTTGGGGGGGTGGTTGTCTGGTTTCCTTAGCATGAAGCAAGCTCTGGGCATTCCCCTTCCCTAACTAGTGCTTGTGTTAGTGATGGTCCACCCCATGAGCTGAATAGTGCAGATGAGGCGGTGGAAGTGAGGGGGTTCCATGTGGGTCCGCTGCTTTTGGGGTAGTTTGCAAGGTATGTGAGCAGGCTGGATTGGATTTGTGGGCTGTATAGTTTGAGCGCCTGTGCCAAGTTGGCCCTCGACGCTCTATACCAGTGTTGTTGTGGGAGGTCTGGGGCTAGGACTTCCTTTAACCAGGTTCCCAATATGCAGTTGGTTTGGACCTCAAAGTCTATTAGGCCTATGCATCAGTTGGAGCGTGGTCTGAAGAGTGTTTCCACTCGCACAGGTGGCCGGGACCCATGCCACAGCCATCCCTGGATAAGTGCGAGGATTGAGGATATGAATGAAGATGAGAAGGAGATTGCATGGGCGGTGAGACACAGCATCAAAAGGATGAGTGAGTTGGCAACTGTTACTTGCCCCATTGGTCCTGGGGATCTTCCCTTAAGGGAGGCGACGCGGTTGGACACCTGCTGTAGTGTATGTTCTCAATTGTCTCATTGGCATACCCCCTATTTCCAGCCATATCCCAAGGTGACGGACAGGGTTGGGTGTAAGAGATGATGCAAAGGGTAGGATGATTGGGTTGTTTCTTCGTGAGGAGCTGTGGTGTTCATGTATTGTGGTTCAGTTATTAGTGTACTTTCCTAGGAGGATTAATTCCCTTTTTATTTTGTTAAGCGATGCGTTTCTCACAATGGAATATTCCTCTAGGGTGCGTTCCAGCTGTCAGGAATCATTGTTGTTAACTACACCTGTCATGAAGTTATCCACAAAGGCTTGTGTCTTGATTGTTGGTTGACCTTATGCAGTGATGCCCATGAGGCGTGAGTCAGAAATGCGAAGGAGTTTATCAAAACTATAATTGTGTAGCTGTGGGCTGAGGGGTCCCCTTGTTTGAGCCCTCTGCGTGGTGTGATCTTGTTAGTCAGAAAGCCAGGGCTGCAGACAGTCAAGGATGTGGACTCTGTAAGGAGCATTGTCCAGTCTAAAAATCTGGGTGGGAGTTTGAAGGCGCTAAGGCATTCCTTCAGGTACAATTAACTAAAGCGGTCATGTGCCATCTCCAGATTTAGGAATACCAGGGCTCCAGTTGCTCTGGACTGGCATATATTGGCGATGAAGTGTATATTGGTTCTGATTGAACGCCCTTGTATGAACCTAAAATGATTGGGCAACAGGACTTTGGAGGCTAGTGTGCCTAATCTGGTGGCTAAAATTTTTGCAAGTAGTTTTGTATCAGTGTTAGAGTGTGCATTTGGGCGCATTTCTCCAGGTCCACTTTGTCGCCCTTCTTAAACAGTGATATGACTTAGGAGTCCAGGCCACCAGGTAGGAGGCATGTCTCCAGCAGGCACTGGTTTATTGATGCCAAGAGGAGGGGGGCGATTTTCTTGAAGTATTTTTGTAGAATTTGTAGGGTATCTCATCAGGACCTGAGCTTTTCCTACGTGGTGCACTGTGGACTGTGTCCCAGAGCTTCTCCTGTGTGATTAGGTTTAGGAGATTATAGTCTGGCGATGTGCTTTGTATTCCAGTGGTGTGTATAATATCGTTAATTTTTGGGGGTTGGTTGGGGTATCTAGTATAGTTCAGTGTAGTAGTGGTGTACTTCCCCCTTGACCTCCGCTGGGTCAGTTGCCATGGTACCATCTATTTTTGGACCTGTAAGCATGAAGACTGGTTGCCGTGGAAGTGGAATTGATGGAAGAAGTACGTCAAGCAGGTTTCGCCTTATTTTATGACTTTCTCTTTCTCAATACTTTGATTCTGTGCTGGTGTTAGAAGATGAGGGCGTTTAGGTGGGCAGAAATTTTCCGCCCATTTGCGCCCCAGTTGGGAAGCTATACCCAGATTTTGAGGTATTGAGCTCAAGGTGGTCCAGTTCTGACAAGGTGCACCTAATTGTGGCTGTGTCAGCAGTGTACTTACATGAGGTGAGATGGCGAGTATTATTTATTAGTTCAGCTTTGACTTCTGCACAGGTTTTGATGGGATACAATACAAATGGGGTGCAAATTTTGTGTTTGTGGCCTCATGTTCGACCAAGTTGTATTTTGTGCAACTTTATGTTTTCCAGGTGTAGCTTCCTCCAGGTCAACAACTGTGTGGTGGTTCAGGTTGGTGAGAGCTGTGTTGGATTTTACGGTTGTTAGAGCTTTCTGGTGCTTGGTTATACCTAAGCTCCAACAATAAAGGGATGAACACCACTTATTCTAAATATATTCAAATACTATAATATTAAAAAACTGGGGTTTTAGGGAATTTTATTAGTATCAATAAGAGAATAAAAAATGTATACACTCAATATTGTATCCTTTATTATTTAAATGGGATTGAGGGTTGAGGGAAATTCTATGAGACATTCAGAATAGCTTAGACTAGTCCAAATTAGGTAATATGGAAAAATAGCCTATTGAAGCTCAGAAACTTGCTTCACTTTTGCTACATTATGTATGGGGAGATATCTTTTGGCATGACATACCCATGAGGTAACATTTTGATAAATTTTAGCCAATCCCTATTTGATAAAATTATTTCACCTTGGGGGACCTCAACCACAACTATAAAAGGGGGTGGTCCCAGCTTAGGTATTGGAAGGAAGTTGGACAGGGCAGGGGGAGAAACTGCCAATATGGCTCCTCAAGTTCCCTCGCATAATCAGATCATCAACTTCTTTATTGAGGGTTCATTGCCTGTAAATTATTAGAAAATGTGTTACCCCAAATTGTGGGATTCCACTAAGAATTAGCCAGGGTCTTTTGGCTGATTAGATCATTATTATCATTAAATAAAATTACTCATTGTTAATCTCTCTTTCTGCTTGGCGTAACTTTCTGAGCTAAATTACACAAATTAAAAAAAAACAAATCGTATTCACCCATAGTAGTTTTGCTCCAATGTCCTTAGATTCTCCGCTGGCTGCTTCAGCATGGGGCAGCGGCGAAACTCCCCCACCATTTTCTATCCAGCAGAAAAATGCGCTAGGACTGGTTCACCCAGTCATTCAAAACCCATGGGCTGATTCGTTCCACCCAAGGACCTGGACGCCCACCTTGCTCATACCCAAGCGGTACCACGCTGCCCCCTAGTGCTCCCCCAGAGCTTAAGCACTACAGCCTAAGGGTCAAATATGGGAAACTATTCCATACCACAACCAAGCCATTATCAAAATAACACAGGCATTGATGATACCGCCAAATTTATTGATTTCTGTCCCTACAAGGGGTATTTTGACCTCAGCTTCACCTGTGAAGTCAACACTGCCTCTGCAGCAACTGTGCCCCTGATATTCTAGGGCACCCCTCTCCCCACAACTTGGACTTGGCTCACAGCGGACACCACTTTGGTGGTCCAGTTTGCTGGCCTGCCAACCCACCTCCCCCTGAAGTGCTCCACCAGGAGCTGATGGCAGGTTTGGCAGACTATGGCTCCAACCCCATCCTACAATTTATGATCCCAAATGGGGCCACACGACTTGCTGGGCCTCAGGCATATGCCACAATAAGCCCTGAATTTAGTAAAATTGCCATGTCGATTCCCCCTCGCACCATTATTCCCTCAGCACCCAACCATCCATTTTGGGCCCATGTCAAGGGTGGGTGGATGATCTGTCCATCATGTTTCGAGTTATACCACTCAAAATGCAAATGCCCCTACTCAACCACAACAGATGGATCAGATGACTCATCTGCTGACCTCCAATCTGATGCCCACCCTGTACAATTTCAGTTATGGGGCAAAATCCTACCTCCTCCACCCCCAAAGCCTGATGCAGCAGCTGCACCTGCAGCCACCACTAAGCCTCCTCCCCACTCCAATGCCATAAATAATTTCTCCAATCAAACATCAGATTGGATCCCAGTTTGATCCCATGTGTCCATAAACAAATTGAACAAACCTCAACCGTACACTGATTCCCCAATCCAATTCAACCAAAACCCATGGGAAATATTGGATGAAATTGACAAATCAGGTAACGTCATTGAAGAACTGTCTCTGTAAGTCAAGCGGCTCTGTAACGCAGAATGGGATACAAAATTCCCGCCTCAGAAATATGTCCCACAACCTAACATTAAACTGTTCTACAGTGACCACCAGCTTGCAGTAGAAGCAGCCGCCACACCAGATTGCCATCCACTCCGCAAAGCTGCCGCCAAATCTGTGGCTGCACTCGCAGGAGGAAATCCACCTCCCATTATTCCCAAGGATCTTACTACACAAAGTAAGATCAATATGAAAACTTTACACAAAAACGTCACTAAAGCCATCCAGAACGTGGTAACAGTAGCACGGAATCTGAAAGCAAAAATAACCTGAACCAACATTAACATGTTCATTAAACTCCCAGGCACCCGCCTCAAAGCTGAAGATGCTTTGGCCAAATACATCATTTGAATTATGATGGCTGGCAACTATTTGGAGGTTCCAGTCATCAAGGATAATGAACCCCATACTGCCGATGCCCCCACACCCTTACTATCTGCATTAACACGCACCCTACTCTGGGATGAGATGGATGTGGCCGAAAACGAGCCCCTGATCCCCCTCCCCGTCCACTATGGAGGGATAGCAGTATTCGCTACCCACCTGGTTTAATATTTGTTAGGTATGATTCAATCAATCCACCCATTTTGGGCGTTTTGTTTGAATCGTTAATTTTTTATTATGATTTTAGTTTTAGTTTGGTAATGTCCATCCCATTGTTGGCTTACCTCGGTTAAATAAAATTTACTCATTGTTGCAGACTCATAAATGTCTGACATTTCCTCTATTTGGCCAAGTTTACCCACAACATTCTTATTCTGAAGCCTGGGAGGCAAATGTCAAACATCATCCCCCTCAAGAATGTTGGAAGGAATAGGGACAAAGGAAACAGCCTTCAACTCTGTTGATGGTGATTCTGGAAGCGAGGGATTTGATACAATACTCATCCCCTAGCTTGTATATGATTGAAAAAAGGCCCTTCCCAGATAGAGCCAAGCTTTTCACTTCTTGGAGTTATTTGGTTCTGTTAGTATAATACCAAGTTGGATACTTGGAATGAAGGAAGAGGGGCCCTGAGCTCATTTGCAGCTTGGCCTTATTTGGCAACAGTCTATGCTAGATTAGTCATGGCCTCTGATTGTAATTGGATTATGTGTTGGGCCAACATTTTGATGGCTTGTTCAGGATCAGTCCGATCAGAGAAAATATCCTTGGATAATAATGCTGGCACCCCAGGTTCTCGTCCATATAACACACAGAAAGGGAGTCTTAAGTATAGGATGGTAACTAATATGATAGGCTATGAGCGCACTGGGTAAGTAGATGTCCCAGTGGAGAGGGTTTGAAGTGGCCATTTTGCATAAAAACGAGACCAGGGTCTTATTAACTCTTTCCACCGCACCATTTGTGGATGGGTTATAGGGGGATGAGAAGAGTTGTTGAGCTCCCATTAAAGTGGCGAGGAGCTTTACCACACGTGAAGTAAGGTTTTCTATTGTCACATAGGAGGACCTGGGGGCACCCATGCCAGGTGAAGATGTACTGGTGTAATAAGGTAGCCGTGGCTTTAGCAGTCCGAGCAGGAAGAGCAACAGCTTCAACCCATTTGGTGAAATGATCAATACCAACCAAGATATAGCGATTTCCATCTGTAATCTGAGGGAGAGGACCTACCACGTTCAAACTTATGGTGTGGAAGGGTTGGTGGGGCGTCGTAGGTTAATACTGATATGGGTCTTGAAGCTATATTGTTTTTTACAGGTCAGGCATGCATCTAAGTCTTCAGTTATGGTTTCCATGATGCCCCCCAATAGTACCGCTCTTTTATCCACTCATGGGTTTTGCGTACTCCACCATGCCCCATGATAGTGTGAGACTCTAAAACGACAGGTACTTGCTCGGATGGCCAGAGATAGGGCAACCAATTTACTCCTACTTTCTAATTAATTTTCCGTTCTCTACCTTTGCGTTGTGGGAGTGCTGAGCAGCATTTTATGTACTTGTTCATCTTCTTCAGCCCATGCGTCAGGAGGCATTAGGAGGTCATGCAAACTCTCTGCTTCGCTATCTTAATGTGAAGGACAGGCAGCTGTGTCAGCCCATCAACGTTCATATGGCATGTCCCAGCTCAGTGCTTAATGGTCATATCGTAATTCTGGAATTAAGAGCCCAGTGAGCCAATATCCCAGTGGGATCCTTCATATTTTGTAACCACTTAAATGAGGCGTGGTCCATAATTACTCTGAGTGATGTCCCATAAAAAAAAGGGTGATAGTACTTTACCGCAAGTAAAACAGCAAGGCACTCCTCTTCAGTGACGCTGTAGTTGCGTATACCTTTTGAGAGAACCTTGCTGAAGTAAGATGCGGGATGATAAACTCCTTTTTCATCAAGCTGAGCCAAGATAGCTCTAAAAGCGCAAATGGAGGCATCCATGAACAACATAAAGGGCTTTCCATAGTCAATGTAGTGGAGGATCAGCCTTTGTTGCATTATGTTTTTTGGGGCCTTGAACGCGGCTTTTTGTTCTGCACCCCAATGGAATGGAGTGTTCTTAGCTAAGAGGCGGATGAGGTGCTTACTGAGCTGAGCGAACTTGAGGATGAATTGATGGTAGTGCCTCATCATGCCCAAGTATACCTAGATGTCGTGGACGGTTTTGGGAGCAGTCATCTTGGATATAGTTGCACCTTATCTTTTAAAGGTTTAATCCCATCTTAATAGATGGCATGCCCAGAAGAATCCTGCCTTATCTGAAAAAAGTACATTTTAATGGCTTGAACTTAGTGTTAAAAGCCCGCAGGCAACGTAACACAACTTTTATGTGGGTAAGATGCTCATTAAAGGTCTTGGAAAACACCATGATATTATTGAGATAGACAATGACACAACTTAACTTAAGGTCCTGTAAGTTATGATCCATGGCTCGCTGGAAAGTGGCGGACGCGTTGCACAACACTTGTGGTAGTCGGGTAGGTTGGAAAAGACCCTCACTGAAAATAAGAGCGCATTTTTCCTGATCTTGGGGAGAAAGGTCCACTTGCCAATAACCAATAGCCAAGTCCATGGCTAAAAAGAAGTTAAAGCCAGAGAGTTGAGCTAGGGCGTCATCAATGTGAAGGATAGATAGCTATCCATTTTGGTGAGGTTGTGCAATTTACAGTAGTCCATAACTACCTGATGACCTCCACTTTTCTTGATTATCAGTAGAAGAGGGGACAACCAAGGGCTTTGGGAAGGTATCAGTAACCAGCGCCCAACAACTGTTTGAACTCCCTCTGCATCTGTAGCTCCTCAACTTTTGATTTGCAGTAGGGTTTGGATTGGATGGGTTGTGCATCACCAATGTCAATTGTATGAGTCCAACCCTTCATGTGCCCATAGTCAGTATAAGAGGTAGAGAAGATGTCACTATAGGACTCTAGTAAGGTGTAGACCTTGTCAAATTCAGCAGGGGTTAGTCCATTAGAGGTTTAAACAGTAGGTAGAGTATTTAGAGATTGGTCAGCTGGCAAGTCCATATTGGCCATAGACCTAATAAAGTGAACTTGCTTGATGTCCTCAATGGGAATCAGCAGGCCTCTTACGATATCCTGATGCTTTTTTACAACTTAGTCCATCTTGGTGAGCTTTCCTAGCAGAAAATTAATAGGTCTCTGATAGGCTGAGTCTAACACACCTGTCAATACTCGAGGCTCTAGAGGACTAACTCCATCAAAGCTGATAAGTTGCAATAGACAGTTGTGTAGGATTTGCAAGGTAATCTTAGTATCAATCACCGATTGCTCACTTGCTTTAATTAAAACCTCTTTGGACGCATATAATGGAATACCCTCTAGGGCGTCCATTGATTCAGTTAGCATCTTTGTATTCTTCCCCGCCATCATGTAGCATTGGGATAAGGCGGAGAAGGGATACTCAACCGTGCAAGCGTCTTCCTTTTTTATTAATCTCATTGTTGGCCAGATTCAGGGGAACCTCATAGTTAAGCAGGGAGAGATAGCCCTGTTTCAGATTAATAATCCCATCATACTCAAGTATAAACTGAGTGCCAATGAGCATTCCATAGGTATTATTGGCTGAATCCACCGTGGGGCCAATAGGAGGAGTTTCCCAAATCTGATGGGTTAAGATGAGTAGGCCCCAATAGCGCGAGTGTTGGTTGGACCATCAGTGCCAAACTCTTTAGTATAGTCAAGGTCAGGGGCCAGCTTAATATTTTATAAGCCTTGATGATACAACGTTCATGGGGGATCTGCTGTTAAGGATGGCTATGAATCATACTCCTTTGACAACAACTTCCAATTTGGTTAAGGTTCCCCCTGTTTGGGGTGAAGAGCGAGGACCTCCTTTAGACGGAGAGTAGTAGAAAGTCTTTTAGCAGTCACAGGGTATTTATCTTGAATGGACTGCAGGGTATGCACAGTCTAGGTGGATTGGGATCAGCGAGGCAATGAACTGGTTGGCGACACTGGCAGTATTAATAACCTTTAAATCCCTCAGCACTTTATAAAGATAAGTTCTGTGGGGTATCCTAGCTATATCCATTCTCTTATGTTCAACCTGTCAGGTACCTCCACTTCACTTGGGGCTCCTAAATATAAAACGACCAACATCTTCACATCCCCCTTCAGTTTTGTCATTAGAGAGGTTATCAATGAACGTCAGGGAGTCCCTTGGCCGTGAGATAGGTTCATGACAATTATTGTTTCAGGAGAGGCCCTGGGGCCACTCTTCAACCCTAATCTCTTTTAGAAAGGGCGCTGTATTTGTCACGTCTCTATATTCAACCTTTATAGTAGCAGGTTTGGGCTTCTCCATGGCTACAGGTTTTGGACTAGAGTTGGCTGGCTAAGAGGTCAAGGGAGATAGCATCTTGGAGATGATGCTTTAATTACGCCAGCTTTAGTTGATCAGTGGCTGTGTGCCTTGGAGAAGCAGGCGGTTTAGCTTTAGTGACATGGTCCTTAAACCCATTATTGGTGGGGGCGGATGTCACCCAAGGGGGTTTAAGCTTATGAACAGGCTTTGGGGTTACTTGGAGAGGCTCATTGGATTTAGAAAGATGATCTTGGCAGCAAGGTGAGGACAGGGTGCGCTGCCTCATTGACTATAATGCACTCTGACTTACTAGCTTAGGAATTCAAGTTTGCAGGGTGTAGGAAGATCAGGTTTGAGCCGCACTGCAGGTGATGGGCTCAGGGGTGGTAACCAGCATAGTGGGGACCATAGGGATCAACATATTTTCCTTCAGCGGGTCTAGAGTTGAGATATCATAATGGTCAGAACCTGAGGGTTGGACCCAACGCCAGAAGTAGCTTCAGCGTTATAGATATCTGCAACCTCCAGCAGAGCCCCCTTGATATCATGGATAGTCTGGAGGTGGCATTTAACGGAGATGAGATGCCAGGTTATGGAATGGTGGGAAGCTAATCCAGTCAAAATGGCCGCATGAGCATTAAGTGGTAACAATTTTTTGAGCACCAAGGGCTGGGCTTCACCATAAAATTGATCAACAAAAGTGGAGTGCAAGTCTCCACTTTCATGCTGAAGCACATAAAGGCCTGCTTATTTATCTTCAAACTCTGCATGGAGCCAAACTCTTTAATATGCGCTTGTTTAAACTCCGTCCAAATGCTGAGGTTGACCATATTGGGACCATTAATTCTTAAGCCATAAAACTTAAGAAGGGAAGGATTTACTGTTTTTTTTTTTTTAGTACTAGATGGTCCCAACCTAAGGGGGGATTCATCGATGTTTATTGAATTACGCCTGGGCTCCTAAGAGCCTGAGGCGAGGAAGGGAGGGAGGAGGCATCGAGAAAGGGAGGGGGTTTGCGCGCCAGAGCCGTGCTGCAGTGACAACTGAGCGGGGGAGGGTTGGCGACATAGTGCAGACCTTCAGGGCCATCTCAAAGTGTACCTGAAAGTGGGTGATCATGTGTGGAAGGGTCCACACCTGCTGGTCAAAGGCAGCACAAAGGAAGGAGTTATGGATGGTCCAGATGGCTGTGGCATAGGCGAGGACACGGAGGGGTCGGTGGCAACCAGGCAATTTCTGCTCAAACATGAGGTCTTGCACAGGGTGTCCAGACCAGGGCTGAGCATGGAGGAGCACGCGGGCCTTTGGCCAAAACGCGGCGACACCTGGACAGGTGAAAAAACGATGGAGGTGGGAGTCAATAGGCTCCACACAGCGGGGGCAGCTTCGGTGCTGGAAGGTAGGGCCAGTCTGGTCCCCTGTCCTGTATGAACAGTGGAGCACCCTCCATAAGGTGTTGGACACCTTTGCTGACAGGATGGGGTGATAGACGTCCTTCCACAATTCCTTAAGGTCAAATCTCACGGAGGGAGGGAGGAGCTCAAGGAGTCTTGGGCGGATGGGAGGACGAACTTGGGGGTTGAGGCGAGTTGTGACAACTTGTCCATTGTGCACAATTGCATGGCGACGTGGGCTGAAACCAGGGCCTTGCCTTCTGTATGGGAAGGCATGGTGGATCCGCGCGCCTACTCGTTTCAGGGCAAGGAGAGCCTGGTTCCAGTAGGGGGATGAGGATGGTTTTAGGCGATGGCCTGGGTGGTTTGTGAGCCACTCCCTAATGAGGTCAAAATGCTCTAGGAAGACCCAGAGCTGCTGACACTGACTGGCGGAGGGCGGGCGCCCATTGGGGCATGGGGGTCGCGTCCCAGCAGACAATCGGCCATAGGAACTTCAGGAAGATTGTGGTGGCGTGGGATCGCGTGTCCAGAAGCCCTAGGCCCCCTTCATTGCAGGGTCGGGCAATGGTTGAGAGGGCCATTGGTGGATGAGTTTGAGCCCCAGATCCAACAGCGGAGGAGTACATTGAGCCGCGTATAAAAGGCATCTGTGAATGGGCAGACGTGCGCTAGGAACCAGACTTTGGAGTGAAGGAACACATTGGCCATCAGAGCTCGACCCTGGGGGGTGATGTGCCGCCGGTTCCAGCTGGCAATCCTGGAGTTAACTGCTGCAAGGAGCAAGTCCTCATTGTCTTTTAGTGCAACTCCATGTTGGTTGGTGAGAACGCCCAAGTGACGGAAGGTACCGCGCTCAGGTTCAATACCAAATGGTGGGGGAAGGTGGGGGAGCCGACCTGCACAACTGTTGTCTTGGAGGTGTTGACCATGGCGTTGGACGCCTTGGTGTACCTCTCAATGGTCACAGCAGCGAGGGCAACATCCCCAGGGCAGCCAAATGCAATGGCAGTGTCATCTGCAAATGCCATGGTGCGTGTGGGGGCTTTACCTGGGACCAGAATCCCTGTTAGCTTGTCCTTTAAGGAGGCCAAGAGGGGGTCAAGGGTGATGTTAAAAAGGATAGGGCTCAGGGGGTCCCCTTGCCGGAGACCTTGTCCAACTGGTACTGCCACTGTAAAACCCATTGGCGCCAGGACTCTGGTGTGGAGCTGGTCATAGAGCGCTGATATCCAGCGCCTAGCTGCGGGTGGGAGATGGAAGCGGGCCAGGGAAGCATCAATAAACTTCCAGGCTACCCGATCATATGCTTTCTCCATATCCAGGAGAGCCACAAAGCCATTCACCTTACGAGAGTTAGCAGTCAAAGTCACGTGAAGGTCATTATAGTTGTCCCATAATGACCTCCCCGGAATAAAACCGTACTGGGATTGGGAGAGGCGAGGTGACACCCATTTGGTGATGCGGTTGGCCAGAAGCTTCGTGAAGAGCTTGTGGTCTGTGTTGATCAACGCTATGGGGCGCCAGTTTACCAGGTTCTCACGGTCTGACTTCTTGTGAATGAGGGTCGTGATTGAGCCTCTGGAGTCGGGGAGGACCTCGCCATTCATCAAGAGTGCAGCGAAGAGGTCGCGGAGGGTTTTGGCTATCACCGCAGGTTCCAGAAGGTACACCTCAAAGGGTATTCCGTCTGGGCCTGGGGCTTTAAGCCGTGGGGATTTCAGAAGGGTTTCCATCACCTCCTGGATGGAAATAGGCGCCAGTAGAGCCTCATCAGCCCGTGGGTCAATGGGCGGCTCTGGAGCCTGCCACAGGAAGTCTTGGATGTCCGATGGGTCCACCTGGGTGGCATGGAAGAGGCTGGAGTAGAAGCGGTGTAGTTCCTGCGTGATTTCCTCCTTGTCTGAAGTGGTTGTAGTGCCAATCTTTAGTGCAGTAATATCCTGCACTGTTGACCGGGCTTTCTGTTTCTGAAAGAAGAAGCGGGTGGGGCGTTCCCATTGAGCATAGTAACGAGATGTTGTAAAGTTTGCTGCCCGTTCTTCCTGCAGTGTGAGCTCCAATGTGGAGTGCTTCCTGCGCCGCTTCCCAGTCTTCCAACCATCTGGGAGAGGGCGAAGGCTGGCAGTTTCTCTCTAGATGTCTGATTCTGGCTTCCGCCCTTTTGACTCTGGCGCGAGCTGCAGTCATCTGGGCTTTGGCACAGTTGTAAGCAACGCGGGTGATGCCCTCCTTGGTCACCGCCCATCTAGCCTTGTGGTCAAGCAGGTGGGGTGGGGGAGGTGAGAGTCTCCCGGATGGTCATAGACAGCTTCTCCTTAGTGAAGGGGTTGTTGAGAAGAGCTGGGGCAACCCTAGGCCAGAACCTACGCGACGGTCTAAGTGTGGTGGTGAGGACAACGGTGAGTGACCTGTGATCACTCAGATGGTTGTCACAAGAGATGGGAGAGGAGACGCGGCCAATTAGCAGGGGGCCAATCAGTGCCATATCTATGCGTGACGCTGACTGGAAAGCTCCTCCATTATACTGGATCCTAGTCATGCAACCTAGGCCAGACGCGGAGGGTGGAAGCGCATCTATAAAGCTGCTCAGGCGAAGGAAATCCTGGAGGCGACTTGATCCAGGGCGTTCCTTTGCTGCAGGGGGTAAGAGTCACGGACGCGACTTATGGTTGTGTTGAAATCTCCTAAGAGGACTGTATTCCGTGGGAGATTGAGTTGGAGGAGCTCTTCCAAGAGCCGATTTTGCTCCTGACAAGCATTAGGCAGGTAGATGCTTGCAGCGAAGAAGGAGAAGTCAGGAGTGGTGAGTTTGGCCAGTATGAGGCAGGCCCCTAGATATTGTGAAAAAGAATGGGTTTTAACCCGGGGATTCAAAACAATAAGGGCGGCATGGTTTGTCCAGAAGGAGTTTCCTCCAAACTGTTCATTCCATGCAGATTGTTCGTGGGGGAGGATATGGGGCTCCTGGACAGCAGCGATGTCAATTTGTGCTGACCTGAAGTTTCGGAGGAGGCGGGCTCTCCGCTTAAAGTCCCGCAACCCATTTGCGTTGATGGATTGCAGGGCCAGGGTGCTGCCATGGGGACTCATAGCTGTTCCCCTCCATGTCCTGGGGGTTTCCAGCGCTTAAACCTGCTGCTGTGAGGCGGCTAGTTTTGAGTCCTTTAGCTTGAGTATTAGCTGCAATCCGTGAGGAGCGTCGAGGGTTCTGAGGGGAAGGAGAGGGTGGGGGGCGGAGGACCCAGTAAGCCAGCCTAGGATGCTGCCCCCGCTCCGTTGCAGGGGAAGGACCTGAGGGCGCTCAATGGTGACCTCCGCGGTGTCCCCATTTGATGAGTCTGAGTCCATATTCACTTCCTCCAACACTGCAAAGGATCCGCGCGAAATGGACTGTGGGGTTGGGGTAGGACTCTTTGAGGTGGCACTTCTACCGCAGGCCGCGAGTTGCCAGTCCATGCTGGTGGGCATACTCCATTGGGAGCTGAGGGTTGATGCGATAAATCGCTGGTGGAGGTTGGTGGGGGTGCCGCGGAGCCCTGAGTGGGGGTGGCTGATGAGGGGCACCCTGTGGGAGATGCCTTGCGCTTGGTGAGAGAGGGAGTTGACTCTGGGAGATTGGAGGGGGTGCCCATTGGAAGGGGGGCATGAGCGCGAAGGTATCCCATACCAATAGTGGGGTTAGCTGTTTCAACTGCTAGGCGTAAGGCCTCAGGGGACAGGTCTTGAACGGGAACCCATTGTGTGGGTTGTGGAATTGCTGCTGCAGCCACGTGGGATCGTTTTTGGCCTGGTTTAGGCCCCTGGGTGGTGGCTAAGAGGGCTTGTTTTCGAGCTGTGCAGCCACTATACAAGTGTCCAAGGGCGTTACACCATGAACACCGGGGGCGCGCCTGATCAGGGTTGACAAAGAAGATCTCAGGGCATGCCCCAACTACCGCCACACGAGGAATAACCTCAATGTTGCGGGATACAGTGGGGGAGGGGATGAACGACGCCCTAGCAGTGTGAGCTCTTTGAGTGGGAACATAGTAAGAGGGGACTCTAAAGTCCACTGATAGAACAGACCCAAACTCCATTAAACCACGATGGAGTGCCAGTTTAAGAGACTCAGGATCAACAGTCGTTGGTAGGTTGGTAAAAGTAACCCATGAAATTTTCTCCAGGTTAGAGCGTGTGCGGGAGATGCGAAGAGATCCGCGTGGAATAATGACCTGGAGGGTGGCAGCATGGTCAGCAAGGGCAGCTTCAGTGAAGCCCACATCGATGTAGTGGCCCTCCACTGATTCATGGATGGTGGTGTTAATATGGAATGTCTCCGCAATTGCTGCAAAGTATGAGAAGTAATCCTCTGTAAAGAATTCAACAGGGTTATGCCCATAATAAAGGCGAATTGCGTGGGAGAGGGTTGAGCGAGGTAGAGCTTTTTGCGCTCTAGTTTCGGCCCATTTCTTCTTAACATCAGCAATAAATGACACTTCACGGGGATCAGCTTTGGGTAGCTTTGGTGCCAGAGGTTTTGCCACGCCCCAGTGGCTCCTTTGGTACGTTTTTGTGTTTGCTTTGGGCTGCAATTGCGGGTTGAGTGTGAGCTGGTGGTTTGGACAAGTTTGCGGAGTTCCCTTGTTTCTGGAATGTTACAGCAGTTGCTGGCGTCATATTAAATTGAGGGGCGGTTTGTTGGGCCAAGCTAAATTGGGGAGGCCCATCCAGATTGGAATTAACTCCAGCCTGTTGGGAGGAGGAGACGTTTCATCACCATCCCAATCTATTTGGGTAAATTCAGCCTGAGTATTTGCTGTGATTTCGTGGGCAAAACTCACTGGCTGATTGGTGAATTGGTCGTTTTCAGCATATTGAGATAAAGTGCCGACCTGAGAAGTGCCGATTATGGGGTTTAAATGGGACGGGTGAGATTGGAACTGGTGTGAAGTTCCAAAATCTGAACCATTTAAATCCCCATTGGGAAAAAGTAGATTGTCCCAATTTGGTGCTTAGTGAACCAGAATGTGCGGCTAATCCAACCTTACATCCGAGGGTTTGGGGGCCAGGTGATTGTTGGGCCTCGCTAAATTGGGGAGTCCCATTCAGATTGGAATTAACTCCAGCCAATTGGGAGGAGGGCGATGTTTCATCACCATCCCAATCTACTTGGGTAAATTCAGCCCGAGTATTTGCTGTGATTTCGTGGGCAAAACTCATTGGCTGATTGGTGAATTGGTCGTTTTCAGCATATTGAGATAAAGTGCCAACTTGAGAAGTGCCGATTATGGGGTTTAAATGGGACGGGTGAGATTGGAACTGGTGTGAAGTTCCAAAATACGAACCATTTAAATCCTCATTGGGAAGAGTAGATTGTCCCAATTTGGTGCTTAGTGAACCAGAATGTGCGGCTAATCCAACCTTACATCTGAGGATTTGGGGGCCAGGTAGCTGGGTATCGCCCCTCATGGAGGGAGCCAGAAACACGGCGTCAGCAATAATAGATGGGGCTGAATTAGCTGACACAATGGGGGAGGTGAATGTCTGGATGGGCTGAGTTGCATTCAACTGAGCAGACGCCATTAAAACAGCGTGGGTGATGGCCTCCTTGGTTGGAGAGGGCCCAGCGGGTTGGTGAGAGGCAGCGCACACAGAGCTGTTAGGCGTGCAGGTTGCAGAAGTGCGATCAGGTGAACTGGCACTAGTTGGATTAGCTCCAGGTTGGGGGTGGTGCCTGCTTTCATGGCTGCTGCTTGAGAGAGCGGGTGATTCTGGTTGACCCTGAGGTGGGTAACCGAGGGTTGCTTCTTTTGGGGTGGTGCTGGCTCGTTTGGCATAGCCTGCGGGTTCTTTTGCGGGGTTTCCCGCCATATTTGCTAATAGTTTTCATAAATCTCTTTAGTGGAGCTAAATTTCAGGCTGAATTGATTTTCGAAAAGTGATGCTTAGCAGAAAGAGATTCCTTAGGATTTACTGTTTTTTGATGGTCAGTTGTTTGTTACATAGCAGATTAATAAACAAAGAAGAAGGAGTTAATACTTCCCTCAAATGGAGTAAATTTATCTCTGAAAAGGGTTTTAAAAAAATGGAGTGCTGCTTGAGCCTTTTAAGGCAAGACAAAACACTGGCTAGCTGGTGTTCCAAAATGGCTAGCCTATAATTAATTTCAGTGGGGAAGTTATGAGAGTTAAGTTCCCTACCAACCTCCATTTTTAATAGAATTTTGTGGTGTAATACCCCCTGTAGTAAGCACCACATGTTGTAATTCTGGCTGGTTGTTTGCCCACTGGTGGTTTTTACACTTGATTTTAACAATATTTTTGCAAAAAAGATAATATTATACTGCAGGAACATATTTTCTCAGGGGATTTTATGCCACTTATACTTATAATATGGAATTATATAAATACTAACAATACTGATTTTTTATTTGAGGTTGGCCAACCAAGGGACAAATATACTGCACTGATAGAGAGAATAGCGAGTAAGGAGCGAAAATGTAGGAGTGGAGAACAAAACCCAAGTACTGGGTATAAAACCTCCTTGTACAAGTTCTGATATGCTGGGATAACATGATCTAACTTCACTAATTTTGCTTGGTCAGACTGAGGCATGGTGTGAAAATCCACATGTATTGATATTCTTTTGGCACAGAAACGCAATTTCTGCCACGATGGGATTGGAACCTGCATCATGAGGGGTGATAGTGGGATGCCCATCCTGATTATGCCACACCCCTATTACTAACAATAATCAATTTTTAATTGTTTTATTTTATCTGGTCAAACTTGGGGGTTGAAGGAGCAAACCCCTTAAGATCTCAATGCTTAGTATTTAAACATATTAAAGCTCAAAATGAGTTGGGTGCAAAATTTGAATTAGGCTAGGAAAGTCATATTAGGGATATTAGGTTTGGCCTATTGGGACTCTCAAAATTCACCTTGCTTTGACAGAATGACCAATGGAGGGCCAATAGCAGGTAGGATAAATATGTGAGGCAATGATTTAATATAATTGACCCAATCATTGGGCGGAATAAATTTGCACCTGATGAGACCCCTCTAAGGCTATAAAGTGGGATGGTTGCAGCGTAGGTGGTTGAACTAAGTTAGAAAGGATTTGGGGAGGACCCTCAGAACAACTCCCCCAATTTTGCCACAGGTTTGGTGTAACCTTAATACTAGCTATAGGGCTATTCAGCTTAGGAGTGGAGGCAATAGTACTACCCCAATTTGCGGGGTTCCACCAAGAATCAACCAGGATTTTTTGGCCAATGTATTAATATTAGAACTCAAAACACTCTTATTGCAGTATCAGACTTGTAACTGTCTGACAATTCCCAATCTCATTATCTATCCTAACTGCTCCTCATCCTCAAGGGTTTAGGATGTATACTGATTAATATCAGTTTGATCCACTTCCAAGTCTGTTCTCTACTCAATTTAACTTTCTGCTTATTAGGATTTTTAACTTGGAATAAAAATTCTAAAGATATTTGCTATAATATTTAACAATTTTATATTTTATTTTATTTTATTTAACTGAGGCAAGCCAACCAGGGGATGGACAATACCAATATGAGCTATATGTAATGGGATAGGGGGAGGTGAAGTATAGCGAGATTTGGGCACCCCAGAGTAGACGAGCTACCCCTGTTGCCAGCTGGTACTGCCAGGTGTAAGGGTTTTGATGCCCTACTCCAAGGGGGCTTCCCTTATTATGTAGCAGGTGTGAAGGAAGGGGTAAATATGAAGAAACCAGACTGGGAACCATGATTAAAAGAGTTTTTGTTGCTTTGGTCTCATGTATCCGTATATCTAGGCTTGAAAGTGTTCCAGTAAGTGTAGGTGAAATCTGCTGATCTTCCCGCGGATGGTTGGCACAGTTCCCTTATAGGAATCCAGCGCTATGGTGTGGATTGTCTACAGTGCAATGGTGAATATCAGGGAGCAGAAAGTGGGTGGTATTGGAGATTCAAATTGGAGTGTGAGGAGGCTTCTGGAGATTGACAGATCCTGTCGTTGTGGGTTTTAAGCAGACGTGAAACTTCCCGCCATATGGATCTTGATGGGGGAATGCTTTTAGGCGGTGGTGTATAGTGAAGTCCCTTCCACATACTGCACACGTTGCATGAAGAGAGTTGGAGCGATCTGCTGTCTTGTAGGTTCTTCTGAGGCAACTCCAGGTGTTAACTTACCCTTAGCTAGAGGAACGGATAATGTGTCAGCCTCCATATTGCCTTCTGTGTTGTGAGGTTGTAGAGAATATCTAATACATCAGTTAGTCAATTATTGCAATGAGCTGGGTTAGATCGTGTGTGTCCCTCTAGAGGGTGGCTGTCTGGTTTCCTTAGCATGAAGCAAGCTCTGAGCCTTCCCCTTCCCTGACTAATGCTTGTGTTAGTGATGGTCCACCCTATGTGTTAAATGGTGCGGTGAGGCATTTGAAGTGAGGGGGGTTCCATGTGGGCCCGCTGCATTGGGGCAGTTTGCAAGATATATAAGCAAGATGGACGATTATGTAAGTTAGATAATTTGAGTGCCTGTGATAAGTTGGCTTTCGCCGCTTTAGACTAGTGTTTTGGGAGGTCTGGAGCTAGGACTTCCTCTATCCAGGTGCCAAATATGCAGTTGGCGTGGTATTTAAAGTCTTTTATGCCCATGCCACAGCTGGAGCGTGGGCTGGTGGGTGTTCACTCGTACAGGTGGTCAGGACACAGGCCACAGCCATCCCTGGATGAGTGCGTGTAATGAGGATATGAATGAAGATGAGAAGGAGATTGCATGGAGGTGAAACAAAGCATCAAAAGGATGAGTGAGGTGGCAATTGTTACTCGCCCCATTATCCCGGGTATCTTCCCTAAGGGAGGCGATGCAGCTTGACATCCGCTGTAGTAGGTTGTTCTTGATTGTCTCATTGGCATATTCTCCTGTTTTCAGCTATATCCCAAAAGTGGCGAACAGGGTTGGTTGAGGGGGTGTTGTGAAGGGTAGGATGATTGGGTTATTTCTTTGTGAGGAGCAATGATTTTCAGGTGTTGTGGTCCAGTTGTTAGTGTAATTGCCTAGGATGATTATATCCTTTTCTTTTCTTGAGCGATGCGTTGCTCACAATGAAGTTCTACTAGGGTGCGTTCCAGCTGTCAGGCATCATTGTTGTTAGCTACACCTGTCTCAATTTCATCCTTAAAGGCTAATATCTTGATTTTTGGTTGACCTTGTGCAGTGATGCCCATGAGGCGTGATTCAGCAATGCAATAGAGCGGATTAGTACTGAATTTATACAGCAGTGGGCTGAGGAGTCCCCTTGTTTGAGCCCTCTGCGTAGTGTGATCTTGTTGGTCAGAAAGCCAGGGCTGCAGACAGCCAAGGATGTGGACTCTGTAAGGAGCATTGTCCAGTCTATGAATCTGGGTGGGAGTTTGAAGGCGCTAAGGCATTCCTTCAGGTACAATTAACTAAAGCGGTCATGTGCCATCTTCGGATTTAGGAATACCAGGGCTCCAGTTGCTCTGGACTGGCATATATTGGCGATGGAGTGTATATTGATTCTGATTGAACGCCCTTGTAAGAACCCAAACTGATTGGGCAACAGGACTTTGGAGGCTATAGTGCCTAATCTGGTGGCTAAATTTTTATTAATAGTCTTGTATCAGTGTTAGAGAGTGCAATTGGGTGAAATTCTCCAGGTCTAGTTTGTCGCCCTTCTTAAACAGTGTTATTAATTAGGAGTCCAGGCCACCAGGTAGGAGGTATGTCTCCATCAGGCACTGGTTCATTGATGCCAAGAGGAGGGAAGCGATTTTCTTGAAGTATACTTTGTAGAATTTGTAGGGTATCCCATCAGGCCCTGGGCATTTCCTATGTGGAGCACCGCAGACTGTGTCCCAGAGCTCATCCTATGTGATTAGATTGATGAGGTTTTAGTCCGCCGGTGGGCTTTTTATTCCATCAGTGTTTATAAAATACCTTATTTTTTGGGGGTAGGTTTTTGTATCACAGTATAGTTTGGTTTAGTAGCGGTGTACTTCCGTCTTGACCTACACTGGGTCATTTGCCATACCTTTGCGGACCTGTGTGAATGTGGGCTGGTTACCGTGGGAGTGAAACTGGTGTAAGAAGTATGTCAAGAAGGTTTCACTTTCTTTTATGAACTTACCTTTTACTCGAAACTTCAATCTGTGCTAGTGTTCAAAGATGAGGGCGTTTAGGCAGGTGAATATTACCACCAACTTACGCCCCCAGTTGGGGCTGTAACTGGAATTCAGGGTGTTGATCTTGAGGTGGTCCAATTCTGCCAAGGTGCGCCTGATTGTGGATGCGTTGGCGGTGTACCTATATGAGACAAAATGGTGAGTTTTATTTATTAATTCAACTTTAAATCTTCCCAGGTTGCAATGAGTCCAATACAAATGGAGTTATGAATTTGGGATTATGGCCTCATATTATAACCTAGTCAGAAATTTCAGGCAATTTTATATTTTCCAGGTGCAACTTCCTCCAGTTTGACGCCTGTGTGGGAGTGCAGGTTGGTGAAAGTTGCACCAAAACAAGTCGGTGGTTAGAGAAGTTTATCTTTTGGTTGAGAGATTTTGGAAATGTTTGGGTGGTGGGTTTTTGGGCAAGGATAAAATTGATGTAGTCTATTAAGATGAGCGTTCTCTTATGTATGTTGAGGTGAGCCATGTAGGGGAGGAGTGGTGACCCAGGAGGGTAGAGTATTGTATAGTCTGAGGGATGTCTTCATAGCACAAAATTTGACGTTCCCTGGGGGGTATCCCCTGGGTTAGTCCATTGGTCTATTCAGGGTCAGCCCATCAGTTGAAGTCGCCAAGTAGACTGATGTCTGGTGGGAGGGCAAGTGTTGTGATGGTCTCAAGGAATTGTTTCCTCTTGGCTGCAGTGCACGGTGCATAGACTCATACAATCAAAATTTTGTCATCCTGGCATGCAATTGTTGCTACAAGAAAGTGGCCATGCAGATATGAAAATGAGTTAAAGATTTATAGCTTTTGTGATTCTGGATGACCGCCCCACAGTTAGATATCCATACTGATTATGATGGTGAGACCCTGGCTGACCAGGATTCCTCTTCCCCCTGCAGACAGTGGGCTTCTTGGATGGCCAAGATATCTACAGGTGGTTTCCGCACGAAGTACAGCTGTTTAGCTTGGGAAAATTGAGCCCTGGATCCCACAATGTTTAATGTCCCTATTGACAATGAGGTGCCCACGGCGCCTCAAGAGCGGTAGGGAGGGCCATCCATCCCTATCCCTTTGCACCATTTCGAATATTTGCTCCAGGTGATTGGGCCTGTTGACCCTGTGTGGTTGTTTGATACTTTACCCTTTGCAGTTTTGTGCGGGCCTTGATGTTGAGTGAGTTTGAGTTGTTTACTTCTATTCATGACTCATGGTGGTCTGGTTCAGTGTGCTGGTCTCTTTCTGTGGTTGTATGTTCAAATTTGTAGATGTGTGTACCACATTTTTGCCAAAGGTGGAGCTAAATTGTCCGGCTAAATTTTCTTTATTGATACCACATAGTGATTCAGTCAAATTTTTGAGGAATTATTTCTTGAGTATTTTGATCTGATTGGTTGGCTCGTTTAATTTCCTCTATGTCCTCCTGAATTTGGCCAGGGGTGATGGAGAAGGCTGAAAGTGATGAAGCCATGCCTGTGGCCCATTTGTGGGCCTTTTGTGCCATTTTGCACTTTGGGTGAAACTGGGTCTATAAGAATGTATTGTTTATCCTCTCTCCAGAGGAAGGCGTGGTTGGTGTTGATTATTTGGTGAAGTCTTTGCTATCCTCATTCATGGTGCCATTGCAGAAGTCTGGGGCCATTATGCCCTCCTTCACGGGGCATGCATGCACAATATGCCACAATGCGCTGCAGTGATTTCATATTGGTGGTGCACTTTCTGGTATGACGTGAAATATCTTTAACACGCCTCCATCTTGGAGGTGAAACATTGCTGTTCATGTGATCTTTGTGAGGTCCTTGGCCACCTCAGGGAGTGGTTTGATCATGGCTATTGCCTTACCTGTGCACAGATTTGGCATCAGGTGAAACCGCTGTAATTTGAATTGTTTAATTTCTCTGTAGCTGGCAAGTCCAGCTTAAGCACCTCCTCAATTACTTTATGGGGAGTTTGTTTGGAGCAAGTCAAAAGAGATGAACAAATGTTTCACTTTATTCCATCTGGTGCGCACAGTGCGCACAATTTGTTTGCCCTCAGAGAGGGAAATTATGAAGCAGACTTTTGCAGCGGTGTCTGCATCTTCTTCAGCTTTAAAACCCATGTCAATCCAGCCATGGTGGATTGTATGGGTGGTAATGTACACCGTGTGGGGGAAAAGGGAGGCCTGTGCCTCGCCCAATTTCTCCCACAGAGTTGGAAAATAGCCTCTAGATAGAGTTGGAGCCTGTTATCAACCTGTGATATGGGTTGGGAATATTGGATTTCTGAGTATAGGTTTTGTTTAGTAGTAAATTCCACAAACCTGGACGGTGTCTGAGTTTGTAGTTTCTTAGCGGCATTGGTTCCTGATCCCCCAGGGCATTTCTTGCCCATCAGAGCACCATTCTGCGCATTGCCTAATATGGCTTTCGCCCAATTTAGATTTGTTTTATTGATATCGCCCATCTCTCATGTGTGATTATCAAATTTTCTGTTTGAGTTGAATCTTTATAACTAATGTGATTGTTATGTGAAAGAAAAACCAATAAATCTTAGATTTTAATACAGGATTTAGTAAGAATCTAAACCAAGTATCAAGGCCTTAATAAAGGACATTTTAACCTGACATTAAAAAATTAATCTTATTTTGCTACTTTAAATTCAAAAGGGTAAGGGAGGATACCCCAGTGGTAGAATATGGACTCTCTACCACTGCTTCCCAAGTTTGATCCTGGTAGTGAACTTTGGGGAGGTGACAATTATGACGATGTTGGTGTTGTGCACCTATGCCCTGAACTGAGATAGAAAATAGCAAGTGTGGTTCATGGAGTTCCTGTCCTATCATACGCCGTGCATGGAGGTTTTCCAGGTTTTATCCTCCTTTCACATTTTCTACACTTCCCTTCATTGGTGCAGTATCATCTCCAAGTTGTCCCACCTCAAATAAAAATATAAAAAAATAAATTTAAAAAGGTAAACTTTCTTTCCACTCAACATCACTTGAGCAATTTTGAAAAACAAGTCACTTTTCAAACACCGCATTAATTTCCCAATTCATGTCCTCAGATCCACCACCTACTGACCCAGTGTGGGGCAGCGGTGCTCCACCCACTAGCGTTTACCGCCCAGCAGGCAAACACATGCAGACTGGCTCATCCTGTCCGCCAAATACATATGGCTGCTATGTCCCTCCAAGGGACTTAACTCCACCTCTCATGAGTCCACCCAATCTGCCACCACACCCTAGCCCTACCCTGATCCAATATTCACTTTTGCCTCTGCATCGATTATGGATATCTCTTCCCATATGCTGACAAAGCAATAATTGAGCTGGCAACAGCCACCAGTGCGCCAGCAGGGTTTATTGACTTCTGACCTTACAAAGGCTATTTAAATATTGAATTCCCCACTAAAGAGGACGCAGCCGCTGCAGCAGCTAAGCCCTTACTATATAAAAAAACCCACATTGCCACCACCTGAACATGTCCTAGGTGATACCACACTTGTGGTGACCTTTGTGAACCTCCCCTCACACCTTCCCCCAAACACTTTATGAGGAGTTGGTTTCAGGGCTGGCCACTTAAGGTAAAGACCCCATCCTCCAATTAATTGTCCCAAGTGGTGCTGAGCGCCTCATAGCACCTTGGACAATGGCCACCATTACTACCCACCAGCCAAACATGGCTCAGCACATCCCACCGCATTCCACCATCCCATTTCTTTTGGGCTCTCATCAACAACAGCTGCACTGTTTGCCTCACTGCCATAAATAGGACCATACCAAAAAGGCGTGTTGATATAATTCAAGCCCTGAGAATATGGCCAACCCCACCCAGGAGGCCACACCAAAAGCATCTGAGTGGGGATTTTGGCTGTCCCCACCCCCCAGGTTGTGTGCTCAATGAACCAGCAGAAAAATATAGCAACCCAAACCCAAGCTGGCCAATTTCCATTCATGCCAACTAAGTGAGAGCAGGTTTGGACCCATATTAAATCCAAAAATTTTCACGCCTCAAAACTTACCCAACCACAGCCACCTATTACTGAATCAAATATAAGTTAACCAAAATCCCTGGGACTTATTGGATGAAGTGACCAAAACTGGTGAAATTGTCCCACCTACAGCTAAACCAGTCGATTTAGAACCTTTTATGAATTCAAACTTTGATTCCCCACACCCCCCAAACAATATGTCCCCAAACCCAATGCTATCCCATGCCAAAGTGACCACCAGCTTGCTGAGGCCATGGTGGGCTCACCTAAAATTATCATCTTTGTGAAGCCATGACAAATCTGTTGCTGGATTTAAAAAAGGGTTGCATGTCCCCTTGTTCTCCTTAATTTTCCTCCTATTGCAAAATAGGAAATCAAACACCTCTATGAAACTGCCACCACCACAGTCAAACATGTCGTTACTCTGGCAGAATTTTCCCCATTCACACATGTCACCATAGCAAACATTGCAAAATTAGCCCAACTTCCTGACGCCTGCATACAAGCTTGAAACTATGTTGCCAAACCCATAGAAACTTTTATCCAGGACCAAATCAACAATATCAACTGCTATTTATCTTACCTCAACCCTCATCCTGAGGATGCCCCAACCCCCTTACTATCAGCATCGATCTATTTTTCAATACCAATCCTGAGGATGGTGATTATTATCTGCTTGATCCCCCTCACCTTCCGCCATGGTGGGTTAAGCAGCTCGACGCTGTACCACCTGTTAAGTTGTTTTATCATTTCTTTTGCAATTCCAGCCGCTGTTTAGGGCGGTCAGTTCATGATCTGGCTAATTTAGTTTTGAGTTTCTGTTTCAGTATTGTCCGTCCCCTAGTCAGCTTGATTCAGTTAAATAAATAAATTCAAAAGGGTTTGACAACCAATGGGATTATCGCTGTTTGATTTTTTTAATTTCTAAAAGGACTAAAACTTCCCTTTTACCAAAAAGAGAAATTTTTAGATATTTTTTCTCATTGTACCCAATACAAAAGGCCTCAGTGCAAAATGATTTGTGCAACTATAAGAGAATAACTCCTACAGTGGTCTCCTCAGACCTGGCATCCCCTCTTGGTGGCCTGCAAATTCTCTCCTGGGCATGGGCACTTTTCATATCTGCAGCCTTGATAGCAACAACTACTGAGGGGATATCAAGCCTTCCACAAAATGCAAACCATTCTTGCCTGAAGGATCTATCTCAATAGCTGATACTGCCAGAGGCATGCAACCACTAATATTAGAGATGTTGTCAATTTTCCATCCTCTCCCTCCACCTGAGCTTCCCAAACTAGTCCTGAGTTGCCCTTGCAACTATTTTTAGCATGTTTGTGGGGACTTCAGTATGTTTTTTAGTGCTTACTTCACACAAGTATTCTCCAGATCCTCACTTAACTTAGTTGTTCAAACTGGTTATACCCTTAGCATTATAAAAGCTCTTGTATTTTATTGAGAACCTAAGCTTGAAGCCCAGTCTAACTTGTTTTAGCCGTCTTGAACACTTAATCAACCAGCCATTGACTTCAGTCGCCTCCATCTTGGTCAAAAACCTAGGAGATTCAGTTTCTTTTACAATTACACTTAACCTCATGACCCTTGAAAAGGCAAATTTAATTCTTAGTTCCTTTGCTGCGCTATTACATACCTGTTGCCAAGTTCTATTTGCGCAGACTGCTGAGCCTGCACCTAAAAAATCAACTTTCTCAACTGCGTGCAACGTGACCCTGGTATGATCTATCCTAAGGCCACCAGTAGTAGCATTAAAGCTGGTTCTTGATGTCCTAAATTTTTATTTGGTTTTACCTTATAGCTGAGAAATCTACAAACATACCACAGTCTGAGGTTTAATATACCCTAAAACTTCTTGACTCCCTTAAAGTAATGCCCAAAAAGTGAGCATGAAGTATTACTAATCAACATCAACAGTTTAGAGTCAGGTGTCCCTGCTTACATTGATGTTAGTTGCACCATCTCCTCATGAGACTCGCACCTTCAGGCGTTACTAGCTATTCTCCATGAAGGCAGCTTCTGAGAACCCCTTGGGTCATTTTGAAGCATTTACCCAGTTGGCTTCAGATCTAGGCTTACCTAATTATATTATAATTGCTGCTTTCAGGGTTTCCCTCCCCCTTCTATTAGATCTACTCCCAAATGGCTTCATAATCCTGAATTACTTTCTGCAGACTAAGCCATGTCTTCATCAAATTGTTCTCAAGCCTAGAGTATCATTAAATCAGCTACCATTAGACCCAGAGCCCAGGAAATATACAAGGACCATCCAGAAGCCCAGCGCGGCCAGCTCCTGGCACTAAGTCAGCAGGTTATAAGCAGCACTTAACCAATTTAGGGGATAATGTTCTAGTGATTGCACACCCAACTATGATGGGCTCTCCCATAAGTGCCCTTTCTACCTCCAGGTCCTCTTACTAGAATACTCCCATAAGAGACCCCTTCTCCTCGCCTGGCTCTGGGAACACAGGAAATGAGGTCTATGTCCCAGTGAATTGAGAAGCCCCTCTCCTACTTAGAACCCCTTTTGATTCAAAAGTGAATGGAATTCAGCCTCTGGTTGACCAGGCGATATCCCCTCATCACCTTGCAGCCACTCTTGCTCCTCTGGTGACCTTATATCATGGAATCATACGCAATCCTGACACTGGCTCTCCCAGTACCTTGGTTAATAATGTCAATAGACTCAATAGTTCCTCATTATGTTTCTAGGTGACCTTAACAGTTGGATCACAACCAATCAGAGTCTCTGGCCTTCTGAATAAAAGTGCTGCAGGCAAAATTCATTGATCTTGGCCTCACCTTGCTAAATATCTTTACCTATACTTAATTGTAAGCATGTCCTTGGGGCCTCCTCTGACCCCTTTGCTTTCTTAATAGCCAAACGAACCCTCAGGTTCATTGTACAAGGTAGATGCTCTACCAACCTTTTTATTGGTATTTAGGCATTTATATCCAGTAATCGTAGGGATAGGATGGTAGCACTGACATAATGTACATGCGGATGTCACGCTAAATACCTTATTGTTTGATAGCTCAAGTGGTGCAGAAGAACTAAAGCTTCTTTATACCCTGTCTGCACAATACCTTCTGAGTAAACCTAACCTGGCTTCTGCACCATGTGTCCCATACCTCCATCCAAACCTCCAAGTTTCTCTGCTCCTATATGAGGATATTTGATGCTTCTATGGCTATTAGGCTTCCTCCGCAACTGGTACATGGCCTGCGCTTTCACTTGACAGTTGAATTGGAAAATGTAAACTGCTCACTATACCCATATATGGAAGAAGAGACATCCCTGATGAAATGGATGGACGACATGCTGGCAAAGAGTTGGTTTTTCATAAAGTCCTCTCCTGTTACCTCTACAGTGATCCTTGATATAAGGCAGATGGCTCCCTATGCCTATAAGTTAATTATGGACACATAACAATATCAAAGTTCTTAATCCTTACCCTCCCCTAGAATAATCAATTGTTAAGGACAATGCAAAGTCTAGGATCTTCTCCAAACTGGATATGTTCAATGCTTTCAACTAGGTCAAAGTAGCTGCTAGCCAGAAATAGATTAAAGCTATCTACACATGCTGGGCATATTCTCGTTTAGGCTCATGTTTTTTATCTTAAGACTAACTCAGACAGCTTCCAACGTTACATTGTGACATCCATGGTGACCATCGCTTCACTTGTGCCAAAGCTTATATTAAATAATTCCTTATACACTCCACCACTCAGGAAAAGATGAGAAGTGCCTCCAATCATTCTTGTTAGCCATCCACAAAGCAGGCCTCCTTGTTAAAACCAGATATTTTTAGTTTATAGTAATGAAGTCACCTTCCTGGTAAACATTGTGCTCAAAGAGAGTTACGTGGTGCACCCTAAAAAATGAATTCATATGCTTTTGGCCCACCCATTCAACCCAGAAGAAGTTGCAGTGCTTCCTAAGAATATTCGCTTTTCTAAAGAAGTTTTATCAAGCCCTCTTCAGTATCACTGCACGTCTACGTCCCTTATAGACAATAATACTCATTTGTCTGGTCTCCTGCCTAACAGCAAGCCTTAGAGGCCATCAATAACACTTAAGCTTATTCCTCATTTTTTGTCATGCAGATACCTCAAATCCACCTATTGTGGCCTGTGAGGCCTTTGCTATGGGTGTTAGGGAATTTCTCTTCCAGTAGCATAGTGGGTTTGAAAGCACAATTGCATACTTTTACCAAAAAAGTGACCATTGAACAGGTATGGGCTATTTACAACAAGGAACTGGTAGCTGTGTCATTTTCTCTCATGCACTGTCACTAGCTCCTCCAGAGGGCCCACCACATAGTCATACTATGCACAGACCACTTGTTAAGTTTTTAAACCAGACGGTTTCCTACCATAGTCTCCAATTATTGTGGTTTAATTAGTCAGGTGTAGTTGCCAATTAATCTCCTAGTTTTATAATTTTATAAATAATAAAGTTATTGCTTTGTTCTCCTCATTCTGTTGGTGTTGAAACAGGCGCTTAGGCATCAATTTCCAATGAACTAGGCTCGCACAAACACTAATCTCAGACACTGTTTGAAGACAGTAATCTGGGTAAAAACAACCATTAAAAACCTTAACGTCGAGAATAAGGCTTTTATTTATTAACAAGAGTAATCACCCAAGGTATTTGATACTGCCAATTCTTCCTAGGATCGCTCTCAAGCTTACTAGTTGATCCAAACTATCTACTAAGGCAAAAAGACCCCCTTCTAAATGGTGAGCTCACTTAGATATGTTTTCTCTATCAGGGTTCTCATTGGTGTATTTCGTGGTTAGTAAGCAGTCACTAAGATTGGTATAATATTAGCGGAATCTTCCGATTTACCTGGGAAAGCAAGTGATTATGATTAAAGGTATTTTCACATAGGATTGGTACACCACAATAACCAATTCCATCAAAGGTACTCAAATCACTGGCAGCTGGCCATAGTATGCATAAAAGACCATATTATTGATTTTTAATCTGACGCATGGTAAAAACCATATTGACACTGATCTAAAGTGTGCAGCGTTAAACAGATTGAAGCCATGGCGCCTGTGGTCAATAATATGAAGGAAGAGAATTTTATCAGTGGGATTTTATGATTTAATTGGCAATACAATAGTAGGGTATCATCTCCATATAAACACCTGGTCTGCGTGCCCTATTAAATACTAAAAAAAATTGAATCCACTTTCTAAAGATTATTTGAGTATAAAATTATATATAGATTTAATCTGATAGTTGGTTAAACCGTTTAAAACAATTCTCTCAACTTGATTAAACATCATGTAGTAACGATGAGTGGTGGGGACAAGAAGTTATAAAGCGCCAGTGCTTGTAAGGCCGGAGGGCTGATGATAAGGTTTAAGGAACTTAGCATTAACGTGGTTAATAAGATGACCATTAGTTTGATCTTTGAGAGTGTAGGCATCAGTGGATGTCTTCTCTATGATCTCAAAAGAACCTTTCCAAATGTGCTTTAGCTTGCTTATCCTTCTAAAGCCATGATTATTATCATACAATACTAATTCACCTACACCAACAGTAGGTAAAGTCCAAAGGTCCTCATTATAGCAGGTTCATGCCTTTACTTTTTGTGCCAATGCATTAGAGTAGGAAGAGCTGTAATTAAATTAAGGTTCGCATGAGTTTCTCAAGATATTGGCTGGATCTCATGATCTCCTCTTAACACAGGAATATAAAAGAGGAGTAAAAGCGGGATGCTTCCCATGTAATAATTCATATAGGAGACTATTCAATGCCTGAGTGATTAGTAATATTATAGACAAACACAGGGATAGCAAAAAAAGGTTCCTGCTGAACGCTTTGCCAGTAAACAACTTTAATAAATACTCACCAGGGTACCATTCACTCTTTCAACAGGGCCGTTGGTCTCAGGGCGATAGGGCATAAACAGTACACCTTTATTCCGTCAACTCATTGAGTATAGTGATTATTTGGGAGTAAAATTAATCCCATTACCTGTTGTATTAAATTGGGGCAACCGTGTCAATGGACTATGTTTTACAAAATTATTTTACCGTGGTCACCGCGCCCAGGTCCTTACCTGCTTTGGCCTCCACCCATTCTGTGAGGTGGTCAATGGCCACGATGATGTACTTGAATTTGCCGTAGGTGTTGGCCAAAGGCCCCACCTTACCAATGGAGATGGTGTGACAAACAAAAAAAGGCTATAACTAGTTGATATGATGTAGCCTTTTGATAAGTATCTTTCATTTGACACTCTCTACAACATCTGAGTGCCTCATGAATATCATAAGCCATGGATACCCAATAGTATTGTGTTATTCAACTGTTTGAATAGTTTATTAAAAGACCATGCCTTTTCGCCTTGTTAGCCATAATTATCAATTCAGTTCGCTCAGTGGGCCATGGATTTATGATTGTTTATTCATCAATAATCTTATAAAGTTTTCCATCCTTGATAAAATATTCTGCCTCAGTTTTTCCAACTTGCGTTAAACCTCTTCAAATTCATTATTATATTGCTGACCTACCATCTTATCAAATCATTCATTAGCCCTATCAGCCTTTAAGTCTACTGTAGGAAGTCAGGAGAGTCCATCTGATTTCTGATACTTTACTCCTGGACGATGGTGGATCTCAATGTTGTATGTTTGTAATTTCAAGGCCTAGCGAGACAACCAATCTTCTGGCTCTTTAAGGTTTTGTAACCAACTGAGATAACACAGACCTTACGGCGAATAGGGATGCGTCTTTATGAATGATAAGTTGCTTTATCAGAGTTGGAGTACAAAAGTGTGGGCGCTTCAGCTAGGCACAGTATGAGGCTATTAAAAGCCAGTTGACACTCCTCTATCCACTAAAAATGCACGCTGTTTTTGAGAAGGTGAAATAACGGCTCACATATCTAACTAAAGTTTTTCACAAACCGGAAATAATATCTGACCATCCCCTAGAATCACTTGTATATCTCACTTACTACTTGGTTGTGTCATCAGTTTGATAGCTTCTATATTTGCTAACTGGAGCTATAAGCTGTGTTTATAAAGGACAAAACCCAAGTATTCAAGTTGCTCTTGAGAGAAGTTTCTCTTATGAGGCTTATTTAAGATTTCTTTGGCAAGCAGGCGAAAAACTCTCCCAAGT
Source organism: Massospora cicadina (assembly GCA_022478985.1). Taxonomy (NCBI): domain Eukaryota; kingdom Fungi; phylum Entomophthoromycota; class Entomophthoromycetes; order Entomophthorales; family Entomophthoraceae; genus Massospora; species Massospora cicadina. Next base: position 80,973 of record JAKSZP010009254.1, read on the forward strand.
GCTCTAAATGTTCAGTATACTTTCTACAAAAAATATTTATATCGTCTAAATAGACCCTGGACACACAAGATCTTGTTATTTGCCCAATATTCAGTCCATAGCTCATTGAAAGGTGACGAGGCATTGCACAGCCTCTGTGGCATATGAGTGGGTGATACAGAACTTGAGCATTTATCATTATGCACTTTTCTTGTTCCTCTTTAGGAAGCTCAATATGCCAGTAGCCTGAAATTAAATCCATGGATGAGAAATATTGAGCGCTGCCGTAGCGGTTTAACGCATCATCAATTCATGATAAAGGATATAGATCCTTTTTGGTAATATTGTTGATCTATTGATAGTCTATTAACACACTATCAGAACTTTCTTTTTGATGTTCAAAACTGGAGAGGCCAGGGACTCTTGGAGGGCACCAACATCCTGGGTTGAACAAGTTGGTTAATTTGTTATTGACAACCTCATCCTTCACCTTAGATTTCCTAATGGGAAGAAGGCGAATGGGCGGATAGTTGCCAGTGCTGATTTGGTGTGACATTATGGACACATCCCAAAATTGAAGTCGTTTTTTTGCAAAAATAACGCTATAATCATCAAAAAGGGTAAATTGTGATCTTTCTATTCTTCAGTTAGTCTGATAAGCTTTCCCATGGTGGCAAAGAGCAAACTAAGGGATTGGTATTGTCTTTCAGGCCCAGTCCCAGTAAAGTACCAAAGTTGTGAAAGTTCTCTACTACTTCCGCTGGAAGAATATGGACAAAAGCAACGATGTGACGTCAATTTATTTCAATAGAGCGCGGGTATAGGTTAGCTAGTAATATCTCAATATTGCCAGTGTCAGTAATAAAATCCATGGTGTTACAGAAGGTATAAGGTTAGAGCGTCAAAACAGTAAAAATATTATCCCATAAAACCCTTGAGGAATTTTCAGGATATAACTATCCCCATATTAACTGGTGGCCTGCCTGAATAGTTGAGTTAAAACTAGCTTAGTGGAATGCACTTAGTTTCCAGAATTTGATTAGGCAAACGTTAAGTGTGGCCATGAAGCTATTGATACCCCAGTGGTACTATTCCATCTTTATAAACGAGAGTGACCATCTTTTGCTTGATAGATGCTGATTCCTCAGTATTCTAATTTTAATATAGTGGAAGATAATGTCCTAATATCTCCACAGTGTTTTTTTTCAAAATCCGTTTCAACTCAAGTCCTCATAAAAGAGGTTTTGACAAGGAAGTCATAACCTTGACTGTCTAACACTATACCTGGGGCTGACAGACAAATGAAATAAACCTCAGCGGCAGCGCACTATATGCACCTAATGAAGTGATCACTTGGGTCTGGTAGTACTTTACTTTTTGCAATTGTCAATATTTTGCGCTAGGCCCAGTTTCTTCACCAGGTTGGTGGACACTATATTAGTTAGTGCCTCGGTGTCCACAATAGCTCTTAATTTAGCTTTATTAACAGTAATATCTATGTAGGTGCATTCAGTCGCATATTCATCAGCCTCACTGACTGCATACATCAAGAGCATACACTTGCCCTAAATAATATTGTAGCTCAGAGCACAAAAGTGGGTTTATTTATTCCAAAGTACCAAGGGGTATGGCCATCTGGACGGTGTCCTCTTGGGAAAGTCACTTAATTATCAAGGAGCTCATGCTGTTCCAACTATTAAACATAAGACTTCACTTATTACTCCTGGCACTACTTTAAATTTTAAATTTTAAATTTAATGTGAGGAAGGCTGACCATGGGACGGACATTTCCGAATTTGACCCAAAAGAAACAAAAATTTAGTAATAGGAAGGCACCCCAGAGAAGTGATGCTATCTCTTGTTGACAGCGGGAACGCCACTATGGGGAGGGAGAGGGAACGTGTGAAGGGGCCGTAGCCACAATTGAACACGTGTGGAGGAAAGGGTCTGATTTGATGAACCAAACTGGGAACCAGGAGGAGACCAGCTGTCGACGACGCAGTGGGAGGTATCCAAACATCCACGCCTGAAAGTGGTCCACCAAATGAGACTGGAATCTGTGGACAGCTTCTGGGAGGGTGGGGGTGGAGCCTGCGATGGCATCCAAGACAATTGTATGGATATTCCACATGGCGATTGCAACCACCAGAGCATGGAGGGAGGGTGGAAGGGGGAGGCCATTGATAAAGCAAACATATCTCTTGACAGACAGAAGGGATGTGTTTGATCCTGGCCAAGCAGACGTTGAACTTCGCGGCATATCACTCTAGAGGTAGGACACTTCTCCATGCGGTGGAACAGCGTTCCATACTGGCCACACACGACGCAGCATGAGCGTAAAGCATTAAAGCGCTCAGCCATACAGTACATCTGCCTCAGGCAGCGCCACACATGGGAACAGATTTGAGGCTGCAACAGAGGATGGTGTGCATATTTCCAAATAGCCTTCTGAGTTTCAATGGAGTAAGGGATGTCCATCATGTCCAGGTAGTCCACCCTGGATAGGACATGGGGCCGTGTGGGGATCACGCCATCATGGATGGGTAGCCCCTGTACCTCTTGTGTGAACTGAGGAGAGGGGCGGCCTCTCTGGGCTGTGTGTCCACTAATATGAATTCTCCACTCAGCGCTCCGCATGGAGAGGAGGATTCGTTTGTAGTGGGTTTTAGTCCCCTGAGGACCTGTGGCTGATGGGTGTGAAGTCAGGTATTTTATCAAGGAGTGAGGGTTCGATGGATTGTTAAGGCCCAAGGCGTGGGAGAAGTTAGAGCAGTCCGCGCGGGACCAGTGTTGGGAGGGGAGCGTAGGGGCGGTGACAGCCGCAATCCAGGTGCCCAGGATCTTGGCGGCATGGGCTTTGAAGTCAAGCAGACCCATGCCACCATGATGATGAGGGCCAAACATGACCTCTAGCTGTACTGGTGGTGGGCGGCCTGACCATAGCCATCCTTGCAGAAGGGCATACAAGGATTTGAAAAAGCCTGGGGAGAAGGGGATGGCGTGGGCTCCAAACCAGACTTTGGAGAGGAGCATAGAGTTGGCTAAAACAACCCTGCTAGTAAGGGAAGTAGGGTGGGCTCTGAGTGAGGCGATGTGCTTCGTCACGTTGTCTAGAATACAACTTTCCATTACTGCTGATGCGTATCCGCCTGCCTCCACCCACATGCCCAGATGGCGGACAGGCCCTATGGTAGGGCGTGGCACGAAGGGGAGCACTAGTGGGGCGGTGTGGGGTGAGCAGGGAGGGCGAGCACGTGTGTGAGAAGATGGGCCGGGCTGGCCTCTGGTCGCTGGGGCCCAGCAGGTTTGATACCGACCAAGGAGGATGATTTCAGTTTTGGAAGCATTCATTGCAGCATTACTTACCCGGGAATACTCCTGGATGAGAGCTTCAAGCGCGCGTGCGTCTTTATTATTAGACACCCCAACCACACAGTCATCTGCAAATGTCATCATCTTGACTGGGGCTTGGCCTAGTACATGGACCCCAGTGAGTTGGGCATTCACGTTTTAAGTAGTGGGTCAAGGCTGAAGTTGTATAAGAGTGGGCTAAGGGGTCCCCTTGTCATAAGCTCCTTTGAGGGCGGACTACTTCCATTAGGAAGCCAGGGCCACGCACTGCCATTGTTGCAGATTCTGTGAGCAGCATTACCCAGCTGATGAAATAAGGGGGCAAGCGGAATTGGTGGAGGCAGGCCCTGAGGTATTTTCAGTTTACTCTATCATAGGCCTTCTGTTGATCTAAGAATACAAGTGCCCCAGAGGCTGTGGACTGGCATGCGTTAGCTACAGAGTGCACGTTGTCCCAAATTGATCTTCTGGGTATGAAACCAAATTGTTCTGGGGAGATGGTGGCAGATGCTACAATCCCTAAATGGTTAGCCATGATTTTAGTTAAAATTTTTGTATCCGTGTTAGGTAAAGAAATGGGGCGCCAGTTGGCTAAGTCTAGCTTGTCCCCTTTCTTGAAGAGTGTGACAGTGAAGGCCTCTTGCCTCCTGGTAGGAGGCGCGTTTCCAGAAGGCTCTGGTTAAGTGAGGCAAGCAGCAGTGGGGATATATATTTGAAGTACTTTATATAAAATTCATATGGAATGCCATTTGGGCCTGGGCATTTCCAATTTGGTGCACCATGGATGGCTGTCCATAGTTCATTCAAAGTAATCAAATTCATTATTTCTGGGTATCAGGAAATGGTGCGGATGTGGGTTTGGTCAAAAAATTCTGCTACTTCAGCTGGCTGAATTGGATTGGATCAGTATAACTCGGAGTAAGTCTTTTGTATTTTAATTGCCACTTCAGCTGGCATATCTGTGGCGGAATAATCAAATCTTCACACCTGTGTGCAGGCCACGCTCGGGCATGGTGCAAAGAATTTTTTAAAAAAATATGCGGTGCACTTGTCACCTTTTGTAATGCATTTGGACCTGTACTGAACACAAACCCGATGTTTGTGTTGCCTTTCAAGCACGTTGAGGTGGGCGGCTGCTTCCGCCCACTTCCAGCCCCATGCAGGGCTGTAGCCTGTAGCTGGGATGTTGGACTCCAGGTGTGCCAACTCTGCCAGAGCGCGCGAAATGATGGCTGATGTGGCTTGTGAGCATCAGGAGGAGAGGTGGTGAGAGTGGCGGATGGTATCCTCTTTGAAGGCTGACAATGTGGAGATGGGGTCCGCGAAAAATGGTGTAACAAACTCTTTGTTAAAGTTGCTGATTCCACCCAAGTGGAAAATCCTGGTGATTCAAGTTTGGGGGGGCGGAGTTTGCACTAATGTGGGGCCTTAGCCACTGTGACAGGTAGGTGGTAGGTTATCAAGACCAGCTGGTGGTCAGAGAATTCAATTTTTGTTGTTTGGAAGTGGGAAATGTGAGGTTGGAATTTCGCCGGTGTGAGGATAAGGTCAATGCGGGTCATGGACCTTAATTGGCCATTGTGGATGTGGGGGCGCGTCATGTTTTTGAGCAGTGGGGCTTGCCACGGCAGCGCATCTATTAACCCAAGGGTGGCCTTTAGAACGCAAAGTTCTACATGACCCTGGGGGGCATGGGAGGAGGAAGGCCAACGGTCCGTGGGTATGTTTAGCCAACAGTTCATGTCGCTGACTACAAAAGGGTCTGGGGGTGACAGGAGGGATTTGACCAACGGGAAAATTCCTGACGCTCTCATGCACAGGTTGGGGCATAGATGTTGATGATAGCATGCGCCATGTCAGCCCACGAGAAAGTGACAATGAGGACTCAGTCATTGAGGAAGGATTTGACAATAAAAATTTGAAAAAATTGTTTTTCTGAACTAGCACCCCACAGTGCTCTGACCAAAAGGATATGGAAGGGAGGAGCATGGTTATCAAAGCATCCTTGGAACCTTTTGGACAGTGGGACTCCTGGATGGCCAGGATATCCATGGGTAAATTTTTTTGTAAAAAGCTCAGTTTCCTAGCCCAGGATGGCGAGGCCTTGAGTTTGGCGATATTCAACGTCCCTAAAGTGAAGGTTCCCCCAAAGCACCTTAGGTGTGTGGGGGTGGGCACCCAGGCCCACTAGCCTCCTCTAGATCCCCATAGGCCTTCACGGCAGTGCAGGTGTTTGCAGCAACGCTATCGGTGGTTTTGTTAATTTTAGCAGAAAGGTTTGCGTTGGCTTTTGCCTTCACTTTTTGTTTCCCCAACATTGAACGAATTTTTTGCAGTGCGGATGAGTTCAGTGCACCAACGTTCAGGTCAAAAAAAATTTTCAGGTAGGTTGGACCCCAAGTCAGTTTCAACTGGAGCTTGGTTGCAAAGATTGGGTGAGATTGAGTCACCCATCGGTTCCTCAGATTGGGTGGCCCAATTAGCATGGGCTTCCCAATCTGATTGGTTGAGGGATTCCCAAGTTGCTTCTGCCACAAAGGTTTCGATGTCCTCCTGGAGTTGGGAGTTTGGGATAGCAGTGGTGACTTTGGCTGCTTCCTTGGCCGCGGCCCTGTGGGCCTGCTTGGCCTTCTTCCACTCTTGCGGGGAGATAGGTTTTACCAGTAGGTAGCAGCCTTGTGCTCCCCATGGGAAAGACTCTTTGGTGCTTGTGGTTGGTTCATAGTGTGCCTCTCCGCTGGCCATGGCTGCCGAGGGGTGCTCTTGGAATGTGATGCCCTCCTTGGTGGGGCATGCATGTGCCTTATGGATGAACGCGTCACAGTGGGTGCAGATGGGGGTTCGCTGTCCACGGTTACCTGGAAAAGGTGGGTGGTATGCCCTTCAATATTAATATATGTGGAGTGCAGGATCTGGGTTAGGTCCTTCGCGATCTTCTTGGTTTGGGTCAGAACTGTGATGGCTTTGCCGGTGCACAGGTGTAGCATCAGCATAAAGCGTTGCATCTTGAAAGATTGTATTTCGCCATATATGGTGAGACCAACTTTCAGGTGCTGCTCCAAAATGGCACGTTTTACCATAGTAGGCAAAAAGTCATTCTTGAGGAAAATTTGGTTAATTTTGTCCATCTGGTGCGTTTGGTTTCAATGACCCATTGCCCTTCAGGGAGGTCAATCACTATGTGCACTGCAGCAGCTTCGTCTGCTGCCTCCTTGTTTTCAAAACCAAGGTCCAGCCAACCACATGACATGGAGTGAGGTGCGATGTACACCGCGGTTGGGAAAAAAGTGTGCACATCCCCACAAAATTTTTCCCATAAAGCTGTTTGTTGGATGTCCAGAAACACATGGACTCCGTATTCCACCAACAAGAGTGGTTGGGAGTGCGGCGTGTTGATGTACTGGTTGCATTGCGCTTGCCAAGTGAGGATTTCTGGGGAAATAGTGATTGCCAGTTTTTTATTTTTTTCTATTCTGCTGGTTTCTCCAGGGGCGTTTTCGAATGTTTGAGGCCGCGGGCCTATCACCTGCTCCTCTTACCTTACTTGCCCAACTGCTCCCTGACATGGGCGCAGACTAATCTCCTCTGTGAGATTATCAAACTAGAATCAGACTTGAATTGAATAAGTTGCAAAAGTGATTGCAACGAGAGAGAAAAGTTTTTACTCCTGGCACTACTTCATTATAGTGTTTTCTTACAGAATCAGTGGTAATTTCCCCATATCATCCGCGATCACTTGGGGTAACATGAAAGGTAGAGCGTCCGTTGGTCTTTTTTAAAAATGGCAGAAGTAAAAAACCGTTTACACTCCAGCCGCTCTTTTCCTAACTCTCCTTTCCATTTGAGTATTTACAGAATGGAGTTTGATTTTAGAACCCAAACCAGGACTATTGTTGGCGTGATACCCCAGGTTATTACACAAATAACAAGTAATATGTGCATTATCAGGCCTGAGGAAGAGATTCCTGCATGGTCAGGCTAAGTCTATTTTCTGAGCATGACCTTATTAGCAGGGTCATTGAGCTCTTGACAACTAAGGTAAGTGCTGCAAATGAGACAGCGCAGTGATGAGATTATTTTATCATATGGTTGATAGTGTTCTCCTCATTCAAAACAGGGAGCAAAAAATGATACAAATTAATATAGGGCACACAGGTATGACATAGGGCAATCTGAGCATCAAAATTGTTTATCACATTAGCTCCAGATAGCACTTGAGCCTCATAATAGAATTGTTTAGAAAAAGATGTAACTAACTCATTTTTACTAAACGAAAAGCTAAGAAACAACATCTTTCGCGTTATCATCCATTATGTGCCATTATACTCTTTTTCATATTTTTTTACAATACAATAAGTCATTCCAACTTTTTGTAATTTAGGCATTATCAAAACTTGATTTACAGAATCCAAAGATTTTATTGAAGTAGACAAATTTATTGTTTTAGAGGCACCACTCATAATTAGTTTAAACAACGTGGTAAAGTTGTGTACATTTCCATTTTTGTCAACCTTTAGTGAGTTAATGGGTTAAACGGAATTAAGAACCCCTTGCATAAGGGCACAATGGCGGTTCCAGTTTGGATTACCCTCCCAAGCTAGCAGTCTGTGGAGCAATCTTTAAGCAATCTTGGATTGCAGACATTGGTGGGAAAGAGGGCTTAACGGAAGTCTCATTATCAATCATCATATTTGTCAATATTGAATGAAATGGCAATTCAGCATAATGAGAGGTGAATTCGTGGCAGAGTTGGGTAATTCCGCCTAGAAAAAATGACAGCGTTCCCCTGCAAAACTTCTGTTCAACCATTTCATTCATATGATTAATGCGACGAGGAGTATTCTTAACTACATAATCTCCTGATCTTGTAAATGGACTAAAGTTTGTAAAGAGGGAATTTCATCCTCAGATCAACAAAGGAGTTAGACCATTCTGCTACAAGCTGCCAAGGCGGAGTGAGGTATCCTCCACAGTAGCTTCCAGAGTGGACGCTTAAAAGTTCTGAGGTGCTACCTCATCTGAGCAAAATCCTGAAACCCTGTTTCTTCTTTTGTTTTGAATAAGAGCTGGTGAACCAACTTTACACTTTTTCAAAGAAGCAGAAGCGTTAGAGTCCATGCTTGGCTAAGGTAACCAAGGAAATATTAGTGTTCAGCCTTTAAAAATTTTATTTTGGTACATGGTAGCAGTTGTGGTTTATGTAGTGAACCATTGTTGAAACTGGCGCTTAGGCTTCAATATACAATGAACTATGTTCATATAAACCTTAAATCAAACACCGTTTGAAGACAGTAATTTGGGTAAAAACAACTACTAAAAACAAAAAATAGGGGGTTTCGTTTACTAACCAATAGGAATCTCTCATAGTATCTGGTACTTCCAGTTCTTCCTAAGCTCTCTATAATACTTACTAGTAGATCCAAGCAATCTACTAAGGCAAAAAGACCCCTTCCAAATGGTGAGCTCACTCAGATATGCTTTCTCTACCAGGGTTCTCATTGGTATATTTCATAGGTTACTAAGCAGCCATTAAGATTGGTATAATACCAGCAGAATCTTCCGATTATTCTGGGGAAGCAAGTGAATATGATTGGAGGGTATTGTCACATAATATTGGTACACCAAAATAATCAATTTCACCAAAGATACTCAAATCACTGGCAGCTTGCCCTCCTAATCATAATAGACCCTGTTATAATATTTTAAGATGACGTGGGTTAAAAAGTATATTGATGCTGATATGAAATGTGAGGTGATTAACAGATTGAAGCCATGGCATTGGTGGTTGATATATAGGGAACGAGAAATGTGTTAGTGGGTTTAAGGATTCAATTAACAGTAAAATGGTAGGGTATCATCTCCATATAAAAACCTAGGCCGCGTGCCCTACTAATTACTAAGACAGAGTTAAAACTTCTTTCTAAAGATTAGTTGAATATGAAATAAGATATATATATATAATGATGGTTGGTCAAACCATATACAACATTTGTGTTGAGCCATATCAAAGTATAGGGGATAATCCCCAATAGCAATTGTTATTAACTTTATTACCAGCAATTTACGCTGATGATAATCAACAAATTTTATCAATTTTTTATTAGAGTTTACCAGCAACTCAAGGCCAAGGATAAGCCAACACTAATTAATGGCGGATTGTCATTTAAAGCTGAAGCAAGTTACAATTACTGGTGACTGATGCCAAGGATTTTAAAACTATATTTTGCTTTGGGACTTACTAGTGACTTGCGCCATGGATAATCATACTTCCAGCTTTGATGCTAAGGGTTCTTTTTTAGTGCTAGTGGCGCCCAACCCAAGAGGGGGTCCTCCACGCATTTTATTTCAAGTGTGCTAAACAAAGAAAAAAATTAGTTAAAAAATTCCTAGAATAGAGCTGCAACGTCAGCTTAAGCATCCATCCTAAAAGAAGAAGAGGGTTCAGAGGGGATTTCATCTGGCGCCAGCTTCAGGTGGCGGGAAAAGGCAGACAAAAGGTGGATGGAGCTTCAGCAGCGTGTGGAATAATGAGAAAGAGGTGAGGGTTTTCCTCATCAATGAGGCCAGCAGTATGCACCGCCTTGACATATTGGGCGATCTGAAAGTAAGTAAAGGATTTATGATTGGGCACACAGGTAAAAGATTTGATGCAATGGCAGGTTTGGTGGTAGTTGGGGGCATATTGCGAAGATCCTGCTTCGTTGACGCACATGTGGCCAGCTGAAAAGACAGCTCTTCAATCTTTAATTTAGCATCATTAGGGAAATATGTAAGGAAGTTAGGTAAAAATCCCTCACAAAGTGGATCAATTGCCATAGGGAGGGATTACAGAGGAGGAAATTAGTGGGGGAATCAGATGCATCAACAGCCTTTTGATGAATTGCTTTGTAAACAGGGAAACCATTATGAGGATGCAATAAATGACGGGGGTTGTTTTGGGAGATTGGGTGAAAATTCGGCCAGGTGAAGTCATGTTTAATTCTGTAAGTAATTTCATCATTGTTAATCCATTCAAGAGCGTCATATCAAGATTTGACAAATCCAGCTCTAGCCAGCGACTGGATTTAGTGGGTGTCAGAATCTGATTGTCCACGCACAGTGGACCCTAGGCAATTCTGCTGGTACATGAGCAGTCATCTTCTCAGGAATGGGTCAGGCAGTCGACACTTGGTTAGGTTTAGCAGTGGGAGAGCACATACAGTAGTTGAGGGTGGGGGAGAATTGATCCCATGCGAAAAATTTAGTAAAATCTGTAGTGGGTCTTAGACCAGATGGAGGAGTGGAAAAGGCAGCTTTTATGGCATATGATGGGCATTTGCACTTTAAGTGGTCAATAGTGAAGCACACAGCGAAAATGGAACAGCCATTTTTGAATCGTTTCCAGAAAGAATGGTCAGGGGTTGATCTGATCATGGTGCAGGGGGTTATTGCAAGATGGGTGTTACGACAGAAAGAGTGGATCATTGCAAATGCGCGAGGCCCAGTGAGATGATTGGTGCATTTGAAGCTACAAAATTCAGCATGGGGTCAGCTCTGTAGGCAGCCAAGCCCTCTGTGAGCTTAGGGTGGAGGCGTTTGGGGGAGAGGTGGGAAGGCAAGCCAGAGAACTGGACCACCAGTGTGGCCTCATCTCGCAAGTGAGTTCTAATAGTTAGTATAGGTGTGTTTTTACAAATCAATGGCAGCAGTGCTGCCGCTATAGAGTGGGCTTTGTAAGAGAATTCAAGGTCAAAGTACCCCTTAAAGGGGCGGAAATTAATGAATCTGGTGGGTTGTAGACCTCTGTGGCCATCTCAATGATGGCTACGCTCATGTATGGAAGAGGTTCCCATACTCAACCAGAAAGGCCAAAATGCAGATTGCCCTGAGGGAGCACCAGGGGCCCTGAGCACCGCCTGGGAGCGAGCGAGATTGTGTGCTAGGTCCCAAGGTGGGAAGTAACAACCTATGTTACTTGTGTGCCAGTTGGGCCAGCCTGTGGGTGTTTCAGCGATGGCTGATAAACGTTAGGAGGTGGCGCACCGCCACCTCATGTGGGGGCAGCAGGCGTTGATCTAGTTGACATAGGCTAGGTTCTGGTGTGGGTGAGAAGTAGTCAAGAGTAGAAAACATTTTATAGATTTGGATTTGATCAAATAAGTGCTCAAGTGAAAGAGAAAGCCTTATTGATGCTTAGGTTTATGATAGGTGTTCATTTAATAGACATTTCATCATTGAGATTTCGAAATTACCAGTGACTAAGGCTGAGTTATTTGATTAAACTTTAGATTAATAACCTATATATGATTGATCTGGCAACTGATACCAAGGATTAAAAGGACTAATATCTGGCATTTGATTAAGACAAATTTTGAGGTAATCGTACCAGTAAATTATTTTGATGATAGATTTTGTTTTGCCAGTGATAAGTAATAATTCCCCTAGGCGTTCAGTGGAATGCCAATAAAACGCCTAAGTATATATAGCTTAAGTTCCCTCTCAATAAATATATCTCTTTTTCCTACCTTTAGTAGTTTTAAGTGGACAGAGGTTATCTTGGCCTGTGAAGTAGGGCTGAATATCCCCTCTGTTAGGCACTAGGTGAGTGCATCAAGAGGTGGTTGGCGCTACCAACCCCAATACTTGGATTTACAAGGAAGCCCTGCGTGGACTTGCTCAACCAGCGGACACAATGAGGGACTGATAGGGGTTAACCTCGAGGGGGATGGTGACACAGGAGCCTGGCCACCTGGGAAGGGGAAAGAGTTTGCTGTGTTCCTCCTGAGGGGTTAATCAGCCCAAGGTAAAGCTGTTGCTCTGCCAGATTAAGGAGTTTCACTGCGGACTTGTAGTGAAAGGTAGCCCATGAAGGTGAAACAGCAAGAATAAACTTTCATCATACAGCTGGCTTGACACATTAATGGAGTTCCTGATGTAGCGGATGTAAAATTTGCAACGTCATCAATCTATATATTATATTACTGGAAGCCCTATAAGCTGGCCCTTCGCCAAATCCAAACCTACTAGTACCTCTCCAACTCACCTTTACATATGAGTTTTTGCAAGGCGTTTTGAAAATATTTCCTGACATGATAAGCCACAATCCAGCTCTTGGTTCACATTTAGATAATATTCTGAGTTAATAACAGCTAATAAACCAGCCATGATTCTTGACTGAATCTCCCATGTTCTTGCTCACTGTAGCTGACCCTCATTACTACTTCTACAACTAGTCCTTGCTGAAAAAACTGTCTACATAGAGGGCCTAGAACTCTTCTCCATATTATCAATGGATTCCTCTCTCAAGCACCCTATGTCCTAAAAAATAGGATGGTCTACTTCAGGGGGTTTATCTGCGTACCCTTTTCATTTATGGACTGTGTTGTAGAAAACATCATGAGCATCCTCTCCTGAAACACCCTGGTTCCAGATAATATAAAAATTGGTAAAGCGATATTATAACTGGCCATGCATCTCTTTCAATCTTTAAAACTGGGTTTCTGGTTTCATTACTTGTGACAGGGACAAACTTGGCCGGTCATTCAAGAAAGGGCCACCTATACTACTTGCAGCAGGCCTCTGGCCCATGAATCTCAGTATCCGTGAAATTCATAGTGGAACTTCACCATATAAGGCTTCACCCCCATTGTGGTTATCATTGAATGGTTCAACAAGCACTCACTATCCATCCCTCGTCATACAACCATCACCATGGAGGAGACAGCAAAGTTGTTTATCAGACATGTCTTTCCCAATTCGTGGTGCCCCAGAAGGTTATAAAAGACTGGGGACCTCAATTCACTGTAAAGATATGGGAAGCCCTCCTCTTTTATTTAAAGTCAAGCCCTACTACTTAACATTTTACCCCCAATCATATGAGTAAACCGAGAGGTCAAATCAGAAACTTGACCATATTTTTACTGATATGTGACTGCAACCATGTTCTCCTGGAAATCAGACTTACCCTTAGCCCAATTTATCTACAATAATTCCTTGCGCACTTCCACAGGCTGCTTATCCTTCCAATTGACCCTCAAATATTCCATCCTTCACAGTAGGCCCTTGCATCAATACTCAGTCCCACAGCTTCTGAACTTGCTACACACATCTGCAAAACAAAGCTGCTTGTCCTGGAACACCATATTACAGCCCTTAAAACTATAAGCAATTTGCTGATAAGAAGTGACGCCAAGCACATAATTTTAAGTTGGCTCCCTATTAATGCTATATGCGCATGACCTGCAAATAAATGTAACTTCAAGGAAATTAGCATTCAAGCACTTTTCCCCTTTTCAGTTTAGGAGGTACTATCATCAGATGCCTGCCACCTTCAACTTCCAGAACACGGGAAGGTCTATGCATTCTATCAGTCCCACACTTTTGTCCCCCTTTAAGGGCCCCATGTCACCCACCCCTGAACCAATTAAAGTGGATGATGATATAGAAACAGAGGTGAAAGGAGTTCTGAAATCCAGGAAGACCTGGCGCGGAATCCAGTACCTCAATTAACTGGAAATAATACACCAACTATGAAAATTCCTAGGTAAGTATCAAGGACTATGCCAACTACAAGATCCTCTTAGAAAGATTTCCACTTCACAAACCTGTAACAGATGGGGCTCCCAAGTCTCATCCCGCCACCGGCCATAAACCCAAACCCTACTCCTCCAAGAGTAAGGGCAATAGCCATACCAAACCCCAAATGGTCCTGTCCAGATGTATGGCCTTGCCAGGCACACTGGGCTGGGGTGCGGTTCACCAGCCTCTGTTGCCTCAGGCCTCCAGGCTGAGGTGCATCAATATGGCCTCTGTCACCTCAGGGTCACAGGGTCGAGGTGCGGCCAACCAGCCTCTGTTGCCTCAAGCCATTCTGGCACCATCCCCTTCCTTGCCAGGGCAACGCCACTCTCAAAAGGATCCTGGAACGTCCACCCCCTTCCCTTCCTCCTGTTTCCTCGCCATCCGCGCCCCCATCCCTGCTTTAAACATTTACAATTAAAATTTATATTAAATAAAACAGGTCTAGCAAATAGTGGCCCTTATTAGATGAACTCGAGGTTTGGAATAGAATTCCAAAGTGAGGACCATTGGGGCTGACCTCACTTTGAAATACTACCTAAAAAAGGCTTTATGAATTGTGTGTAAAGAGGGGCATAAAAGCCTCTGAAATTAATGGCATCCTGGCAACTCATTGGCATATGGGGGAACCATAAGACAGACAACCAATTAAATAAATGATTTATATAAATTATCCCATTATTGATCTGTTTAGGAAAAACCTACTTAGAATAATGGAATTGCAACTTTTGACATGCAAAAATCTTATAAGTCCCAACCTTATGAGATTCATGTATGATCGTCAATTGTTACATTACCCCTTGTGAATGAGAATTCTGGTGGATCCAAACCTGAACTGGAAAGGCAGGCATGCAGCGACCAACGACTTTTTTGACAGGGGACCTTTTTCTGCAAGCAGCCTGGGGAAATCAGATGGAAGTCCAGAGCCCACGGATCAAATTAATGGGTTCTCTGAAGGACTCCTGGCAGGCACAAGAGGCCATCAACCGCCAGCAGTCTGGCCCACCCCCAAGCTCCCCATCCCCTTCATTGGAAGGCCCTACAAATCAACAAAAAGGAATGATGACTCACGGCAATGCTTGGGACATTGTCTGCGGCCATCTTGCAGACTGGCTGAAACCACAGCCAGCCAAGGTAAGTTTGACTTTGGAATATTGTAACGGATGGGGCTCCCAAGGCCCAGCCCACCACTGGCCATAAACCCAAACCTTACTCCTCCAAGAGTAAGGGCAATAGCCATACCAATCCTGAATGGTCTTTCCCAGATGGACAGCCTTGCCTGGAACACCGGGCTGAGGTGCAGTGCACCAGCCTCTGTTGCCTCAGGCCTCCAGTCTGAGGTGCATCAATACAGCCTCTGTCAGCTTGGGGGTCACCGGGCCAAGGTGCAGCCAACTGGCCTCTGTCGCCTCGGGCCACTCTGGCACCATTACCTTCCTTGCCAGGGCAACGCCACTTTCAAAAGGATCCTGGCACGTCCACCCCTTCCCTTCTTCCTGTTGCCTTGCCATCCGCGCCCCCAACCCTTCTTTAAATAAATATAATCAAAATTTATATTAAATAAACCAGGTTTAGCGAATAGCGGCCCTTATTGGGATGGACTTGAGGTTCAGAATAGAATTTCAAAGTTAGGACCATTGGGCCTGACCTCACTTTGAAATACTACCTAAAAAAGGCTAAATGAATTGTGTGTAATGAGGGGCGCAAAAGCCTCTGAAATTGATGGCATCCTAGCAACTCGTCAGCGTATGGGGGAACCTCAAGACAGACAACCATTGAAATAAATAAATATCTAAATAAACCCATTATTGATCCATTTAGGAAAAACCTACTAGGAATAACAGAATTGCAACTATTGACATACACAAATCTCATAATTCCCAACCTTATGAGATTCATGTACAATTGTAAATCGTTACAAAACCCAATGACACTCCCCCTCAGAAACCCAGGCCATACTTTCAATTAAACTTTCCCTTGCCTACAAAAACTAAACATTGACCTCACACCCTCAAGAGGGTAGACCCAATCTCAACAGGAAAAGGTAATATAAGTTTCAAGGCGGCACCCCACAGATGGATTAAGAGGGTTTCCCTTTTTGTTTAAAGGAGAACTGGAAATCCCATCTCTTCCACTCTTGTAAGTCCTGGGAATGTCCCCTGGCTGTTGATTGGGCCCTTTTCCCATTTCTGAGCAAGAAGGTACCAAAGAGGATGGCCGTACCTCTAATTACTCATGGCGATCTCGCCCACATGGTAGATGAGCGCTGGATAACAGCTCTTCCACTTCAGATCCCTCCTCTGGCACCCACACTTACCTCAGCAGAAATGTTATGAGGAATTAGTGAAATCTGCGCTGAGATCGCCAAAATGAAATTGATCAGAACAAAATGGAGTGGCAGTCAGCCCAATGTTCGAATTACAAATGGTTGAAAAGGAATGAAGTCTTATCTATCAGTCAGAATGGCCAACAGTTTTGACTCAGCTAACATTATGATTGAGAAAATCCCCTCCCTCCAAAAATTGTCAGTAATCATCTACGATGGGCAGGCAACAGTATTGGGCACCATCAACGAGGGTTTGAAGTTCTTTGCCAGCAAATTGGGAGTCTCACCTGAAGCAACGATTCTGACCAAATTATTGGCCCAGCGACTGGACATGGGCGGGTTGGGCATCCCAAACCTGTTCCCAACCAAATGAGCCCACCCCTATGTGGGGTGGCCTTGGGGATTCCCACTGCTCGTCAGGCTAAACGCTGTCGCGCCAATCATTGGAAATGTATCCAAGCCTCAGTTTGGACGTTTGAGGTCAAACTGATAATGACTCAGTCTGCCACCAAATTCTTCAATGTTGGTTCTCAGTTAACTTATCTGTTCCCCATTCCCAAAAAATTAGCCAGTTAGGTTGCACTTGAGGGACCCAATCCCAGCTTGTTTCCTCTTTAAATCAACCACTATTTAATCAGTCACATTGCACTGAGAAAATTGTTGGTTGTTTTTTCTTCCTTAATTTTAACATTAAAAAACTTTCCCCAAAATTTAGTTTTTATACGTTGAGAATTAAACTGACTTTTCCGCCGGCACTCTCATACCCCTCAGGATTAACGGCCATGTTTGTCTGGTATTCTATTTTGTGCCTGTATGAAATTCTGGCTCACTGGCAGATAGTGGTGAAACTCCTTTCCAGTTATATATCCATCATACCAGCTGCAGTGCCTTGGGAATTCTGGTTTGCCGTTTGGGTGCTCTGGCACCTAGGCTGGCAGGCCAGTCTAATTATTACTTGCTGTTTGCCTGACATAATCAACCAACCATTATTTTTAACCATTTCACTTTTTCATAGATATTGGCGCAGCAATGGCCCTTCCTTTTCAACTGACCCAGGTTGTGAAGATTTACATGTCCACAATAGTCCAGTTCCACTCAAAACTGCAAACCCACACCCCATAGTTGCCGCGGCTATTCTGCCCATGTCAGTAGAATCTGACATCCCGACTTGCAATAAGTTTACCCCCCATAAGAGCCTAGCGGTTTCCCCTGACCCCAATACCATCTCTTTGGTATCACTGGATTCATCCACAACTACCAATAAAGAGAACTTCGCCTAGTTCTTAATACCCATGAAGATTATTGTTGGGTCTCATAACATCTCCTTTGAGGCCCTGGTGGACACTGGTGCCACGGGTAATTTCAAGAGTGTAGAACTGGCTCATCAATTAGAACTGTAAATGGATGCGGGTACCACAGTGATGGTGGCTTCATCTGCTTCCTAGACCTCATATTTAGTCTGTTGGCCAGTGACTTTTTCAATCTGCCAGTTTAGCTTCTGTGATCGTTTTTCAGCTATGCCAAACTTGGTATTTCCAGTGATCTTAGGCGTGGGATGGTGGTGCCAGCAACATTTCAAGATTCACTTGGAGTCTAATATGTTGTCATTTACTAATGATCAACTGGAGGGTGAATTCCTCTGATTGACACCCTTAGGAAAACACAAGGGCGCAGTTCTATCACTTCCATCGTCACTTCTGCGGACATACAAACTGATTTTACAGAGAGTTTAATGCACTATTGTAGAATCTTTGACTCAGAAAAGGCGGATCATCTGCCTCCTCACACTAGGTTTGACTGTGGATTTTGAACGACTGTGGAGTTGGTGAACATCAACTGTCCGTTGTATCCCCATACAGCGGAGGAAGAAATTGCACTCAACACCTGGCTGTACGATATGGTGAAAAAAGGGTGGTTGTTCAAGGAGATCTTGACTATTGCCTCCCCCATCATCTTCGCCAAAAAGGTGAATGGTTCTCTCCGTCCCTGCATAAATTTACAGCCACTTAAACAAAATAACGGTTTCTGATCCCTACCCCTTGCCTCTGGAGTAGACGATCATCCAGGCAATCACTAAATCCCATGTGTTCTCTAAGCTGGATCTGGTGAACGCCTCTAACCAAATTTGGGTGATGAAAGGGCAAGAATGGTTAACAGCGACCCAGATGAAGCGTGGCATTTTCCAATTCTGTGTAATGCCCTTTGGGCTGAAGAATGCTCTCGCTAGGTTTCAACGCATTATTGACAATGTACTGGGTGACCTCCATTTTCCTGTGCAGTTGCATACATTGATGATATTCTGATTCACTCCCCGACTCCTGAACAACATGCTACTGACTTGGAAGCAGTTGTGGCCGCCTTGCACAAGGCAGGCTTGTTCATCAAGCCTTCCAAGTGTGAGTTTTATAAGGAGGAGGTTACCTTCCTTGGGAACCTCATCCTTAAAGACGGTTATGCAATCCCTCCCAATAAGTTGGATGTGATCTGAGAATGGCCAACCCTGACTACCCAGAAACATCTTCGGAGTTTCTTGGGAACCATCATTTTCTAAAAAAAATTTCCCTGCACTTTCCCAGCTGGCTGCACCCACCCCCTTACAGGGAAAAATGTACCGTCTCTCTGGATGCCCAAATGCTAACAGGCGTTCAAATTGATTAAAGAGGTGTTTATGTCCCCGCCCATTTTTGAAGCATGCCAATCCCACCAAGCAGTATTATTGTTGCATGTGATGCCTCATTGGTGGCAGTGGGAGAGGTGTTGCTCTAGGAGCACAATGGTTTGGAACATATGGTCACCTATTTCTCCCAGAAGTTCACATCCACAGAGCAGGCTTGGGCCATTTATGACAAGGAATTGGCAGCTGTTGCATGGGCATCAACTCATTGGCGGTACCTGTTACATGGTGCTCAACATGAATTAACAGTCTGCACGGATCACCAGGCCCTTTTGTACTTTCATAAACCTTAGAAATTGGCACACTGGCAAGCTTGAACTTATCAGGACCTGTGCAGTTTTAACTTCAAATATGAATTTGTAAATGTGCACTCAACGTACTTCCCAATTTCCTAAGCCACAGCCCTGCCCACTGTTCCTCAGACCTAGAGGAAGTGGATCTTATTACCATGATTCCTGCCACCCAAATCCTGTCAATTGTCCCCCCTGTCATTTCATCCGTCACTTTGGCTCCCAACGCCCCTCTAGTGGCTCAGGTCTTAGCCAGTCAAATGGCCTGCCCTGAGGGTGTGGAGTTGGCTGAGCAGTTGGCCCACCTGAGTCATAAACACTCCCTATACTCTTTAAGGAGGGGCTCATTTATTTTCGGTCTCGCATCTGGGTTCCCCCTCCTTCTAAATGGAGGTATTCCTCGCACATCACAATCCCCACACGGTCAGTCATCCAGCAACAAGAAATGCATTGACTTGATCAAGCGAACCTACAATTGGGCGGGTTTGACAAAAGAAGTTCCAGTCTGGATCGCTGATTGCATTACTTGTGCCAGGGCTAAGTCGGACCACTCCAGTAAAAACAGCCTTTTGCACCCTTTACAACAGGCAGAGGGTCCATGGACTTTATCGTCAAACTTCCCTGCTCTAATGGGTTCACAGCGGTGATGGTGGTGTGATCGCTTCACAAAAATTTCCTCTTTATACCTTGTACTTTCCACAGTTATGTTGAAAGAAACTGCCCGCCTTTTCATATGCCATGTGTTTTCAATGTTTGGTCTCCCCCAGGAGATCATCAGTGACTGTGACTCACAGTTCACCGCACAGTTTTGGAGTGAACTCCTTTTGATCCTAAAAATATCCCCCTGTCGCTCCACTGCTTATCATCCCCAGTCCGATGGGCAGACTGAGAGAGTTAACCAAGTCCTCATACAGAACCTCGTTGCTATACTGTGGCTGCACAGGACACCTGGGCCAATGACCTTCCCCTCACTCAATTTTCTTATAACAATGGAACCCATGCATCTATGGGGGTTTCGCCCTACAAAGTGACGTTGGGTTATAATCCTTCATTTTTGGTAGGACCTTGCTTGCATCCTGAGGTCCAAACTGCCGCAGATCACACTGAACATATCAGGTCAACTCAATCCTTGGTGCGGAAACACCTCACCAAAGCTATTGATGACTACAAGCGGTTCACAGATCATAAGCAGCTCCTAGGTCATGATATAACAGTGGGCTCCTATGTTTTGCTCAATACCCGCCATTTATGAATTTAAGCTCCTTCCCATAAATTTGCAAGTAAGTGTTTGGGTCCCCATTTGGTGGAAGAGGCCTTGGGTAATGGTGTGTTCCGGTTGAAGCTTCCAGCTCACTGGAAACAGCATCCCATCTTCCACGTTTCCCAGCTGTCACCTTTCAAGGGCACGGTTCCCACGGAACCTGAACTGAACATCATTGAGGGTGTGGAAGAAGATGAGGTGGAGAACATCCTGGCATCCCACAAGTCCCGACGGTCCATTCAGTATCTAGTGGCTTGGAAAGGGTATCTGGCATATGAGAACAGTTGGGTCAAGGCGCGCGATTGTGCAAATTGTATGGAACTGATTGAAGTGTTTTACAAATCCCACCCTGATGCTCCCCACCCTCCCCAAAAAGTCACGACGGTTATGGCAATCAAGTTACCCAAGGCGCACAAAAATGTGGCTCTCATGCAGTTTCCTGGAAGTGGGGCCCTTCCCTTGGAAAAAGGAAAGGGTAATGTAAGTCCTGGAGAACGTCCTCTGGCCATTGATTGGGCCCTTTTCCCATTTCCAAGCAAGAAGGTACCAAAGAGGATGGCTGTACCTCTCTTTATTCAGGGCGATCTCACCCACGTGGTAGATGAGTGCTGGGTAACAGCTCTTCCACTTCAGATCCCTCCTCTGGTACCCACACTTACCTTGGCAGAACTGTTATGGGGAATTATTGAAATCTGCGCCAATATTGCCAAAATGAATTTGATCGGAACAAAATCGAGTGGAAGTCAGTCTAATGTTTGAATTACAAATGGTCAAAAAGGAATGAAGTCTGATCTATCAGTTGGAATGGCCAATGGTTTCAATTTGGCTAACACTATGATCAAAAAATCCCCTCCCTCCCAAAATTGTTGGGGATCATCCCCAATGGGCAGGCAACAGTATTGGGCACCATTGATGAGGGTTCAAAGTTCCCTGCCAGCAAATTGGGAGTCTCACCTGAAGCAACGATTCTGACTAAATTAATGGCCCAGCGACTGGGCATGGGCGGTTTGGGCATCCCAAATCTGTTCCCAGCCAAATGGGCCCACCCCTATGTGGGGTAGCCTTGAGGGGGATTCCCGCTGCTTGTCAGGCTAAATGATGTCACGCCAACTGTCAGAAATGTATCCAAGCCTCGGTTTGGACGTTCAAGGTTGAACCAATAGTGACTCAGCCTTCCGCTGAATTCTTCAATGTCAGTTCTCAGTTAACTTATCTTTTCCTCATTCCTGAACAATTCTCCAGTTAGGTTGATCTTGCGGGAGCATATCCTGGCTTGTTTCCTCTCTAAATTGACCACTATTTAATCAGTTGCATCACACTGAGAAAATTTTTGGTTAATTTTTCTTCCTTTAATTTTATAAAAAAACATTCCTCAAAAGTTTAGTTTTTATATGTTGAGAGTTAAATTGCCTTTTCCGCCAGCACTCTCATACTCCTCGGGTTAATGGACGTGTTTGTCTGGTATTCTATTTTGTACCTGTACAAAATTCTGGCTCACTGGCAGATAGTGGTGGAACTCCTTTCCAGTTTCATATCAGTCATACCAGCAGCAGTGCCTTGGGCATTCTGGTTTTCCATTCAGTTGCTCTGGCACCTAGGCTGGCAGGCCAGTCTAATTCTTTCTTGCTGTTTTCCTGACAAATATGCTCTGAGGGAATCCTCACTCATACCGTGGATGAATGCTGGTTCTGCACCCTCCTTACAAAGGGGGTGATGTTACCATTCCCTGTGCCAACCCTACTCTCAAGTTAACTTTTCTTGAGAAGATCTCTCTCAAGTGCCAAGAAATTTCTTAACTTTAGGAGCAGGTTCACAGGGCCCAGGCCACCAAACTTTTACGCCAACACAGCCCCAAGATGCCACCAACTAAGAAGTCCCCCACTACCAACTCCAACCTCACCCTCTTAGAGCACCCACAATCCCAAAACAGTTCTGAGGCAGCTTTGGCTACTTAAACAAGAAAAAGATAAACTTCCTACCTTGAAAGCTATTCAAAGACTAACCTAAATTTCAACTGCCTCCAACATTAAGCTTCAGCCAATTGAATTAACTAGCTGCAATTTGGGGCATACTAAAGAATTCTGTCCTCAGTCCAATTTTGGTTTCTAGCCTCAGCTCCATTTTCTGCCTTGACCCCATTCTATGCAGAAATTTTTACCTTTGTTCCAACCTGTTTCCTTTTTTGACATTCAACACAGAATCAAAATATCAAGATGTTCAGGATTGACTTTCCTAAAAATTTATTTTGACAACTGAATATGGAGGTAAAACAACTATTGTGGCTTTTGGCAGGAATTTTATTCTATAATGGGTGCAGAATAATACAACTTCGCTGCTAAAGTTACAAAAAGGGTTTGCCAGCTGGTAGGGCCAGTGCTGGTTATTTACCAAAATTTTGCTGAAAATAAGCTAAAAATCATGCCAAACAAAATTAAAATTTTTGTTTTTATTCTTACAAATCCAAAAAATACCAACTATAGTGGCTTCTCTACCTTGGCCTCCCCCTCGACGGCCTGAAAGCATCCTCCTGGGCATGAGCACTCCCCTTACACGCGGCCTTGATACAACCATTACTTGAGGGTATAATTTCTAGTATGCAATGCAGACTGCCCACCTGCCCAAAGGATCTGCCCTCTCTGTTGATAATACTGAAGGCTCACAACTGCTAATATTTGAGATGATATCAACCTCCCAACCCCTTCCTCCATCTGTGGCTTCCCAAGCTAGACCTGCGGTTTACATCACAACTAAATATATTATAACTGTGGGGGCCTTCGTTATATTTTTATGTGTATTTCCCTCACCTTTTCTCTAGATCCTCACTCAATAGAGTCAATTATATGGCTGTGCTCTCAGCATTCTGAGTGTTCTTGTGGTTCATTGAGACCAGAGTTTTTATCCTGCTCTAACTTTTCTTAGCCATTTTACTGACACAACCTGCTTGAGAACTTCAAAATAAACTATATCAATCCTTGTCCTACCACCTGCAGTCAAATGGCCAAACCAAAAGCTCTGAACATATACTGGAACAGTACCTACGTTGCTACATGACAGAACAAGAATGCTGGTTTAACTGGCGAAACTAGCTCAATTCAGCTACAATAACTGGTGGACTCATTGATGGGAATATTATCTTTCATATCTCACCATGGATTCCATCCAAAGTTGGTAGAAGACCACCCCAAAGTCTGAACCCTACTGCAAACAACTTGATGACCAAAATGAAGGATAACTCTAAAACCTTGCAAGCAAATTTGGTTAAGCCATTGAGGCACAAAAAAGGAAAGTGGACGCCGTTTATACTAGGACACTGGTGCTTGAGATGGAAGATCTGTGATTAATAAAAATTATTACTAGGATCCTGCCAGAGTCAAGAAATTAAGAATAGTTGCCCTAGGCCCATTTAAGGGGGCCGCTATCAGGTGAATGAGGTGGCTTACAAGCTCAATTTTCCTAAAGGATTACATACACACCCAATCTTTTAAAATTTAAAGCTCTCAAAAACTGAAGGCACGCTTCCCAAGAGGCCCAAGTTTATTTACTATGACAACCCCAGTGAGGCTGAATATGATAATGAAGAAATTCTAGAAACTAAGATCACGCAAGGAAAGTGGTGGTACCTGGTCAAGCGGCCTGACTACCCTGTGGAAGGGTCCTACTGGTTGATGACCAACGACTGCTCCAACTGTCCAAAAAGGTTCAGAGTTTTTATGAACTGGAGGCTCTCTTATCTTGGAAGGGCAATTTAGTAGTCCTGGCATTGCCTGACCGCCACATAGCCCTAATCTCCCTATTTTATAGATTATGGCTCAGCAGGTGGCTTCCAAGGGCAATGAACTTCAGAAATTGCAATCAGACAAATCAGATGATATAAAGCTTCTATTAATTCAGAAGAGGTTACTAGAGGAAAGTTTTTCCTCATAAATGAAAACTGAATAATCAGAAGTCAAGAGATTGTGATATCCTTAACAAAAGGTGTTATAAAAAAGGAAGTTTGTCATTGTAAATGGCAATTTAAAGAATCATATGCCAATAACACCAGTTTAACAATTAAACTTTTTAGATATTAATGAGAATGTAATGATTATCTCAAAGAAAAAAATGAATTTAAAATTAAATATGTAAAAGGTTCTTTGCTCATGAAGGTACCCATCTAAGATTTTAGAATGGGTCTAGACAAAAAGATCAAAAACAATGCTCAGAATAGGCTCACAGTGATCTAAGTGGCCATAGACCCCACCGGAAGATCTTTATAGTTCCAGAAACATAATATTAAAATAAGTATAAATTATATCTATTCAAGGCAAGCCAACCAGGGGACAGGCATTACCAAAAGAGAGAAAGAAAAAACGATTTGACATGAAATATGAGCAAAGTTAACTCAGTCAAAAAAAGTTTTCACCTGCAGATCAAGACTTGGATTTTTCTGGTTATGTCATGGGTAAGGTTTTGTGTTATTGGACTACTAAAAGCCATTAGCTTCCATAAGCTGGCACCCCAAATGATGTGTGAAGGGCAGGAATCAAACCTAAAACCTTCATGTTGGTAGCTGTATGCCCTACTGACTTGCCTTCCACCCACCTACCAACTCACCTTCCACTCCCAATAAACATATATAAAACAAGAAAAGATTCTTCAAGCAGTTCCCTCTACTAAAATTTTTAATAAAAATCCAAAAAACCTGAAGGTGATCTTTTAAAATTTTGGAATAGTTTAAGTAAAAAGGGAGAACAATAGGCTAAGAAATTTGTGATGTGTATAATCTCAGCAAAGGCGTTATGTACCCATTAAAGGGGTTTTCACACAGTGTTTCCCCCATTGAACAATTAGAACTTTCAATATGATGATTTATGGTTCCTTGATACACTTGTAACCACTTAATTTATAAATTTTAAATTTATTGTGGGGAAGGCTGACCATGGGATGGACACTTCCGAATATGACTCAGGAAAGACAAACTTAGTACCAGGGAGGCACCCCAGAGAAGCGATGTTATCTCTTGTTGCCAGCGGGAACGCCACTTATGGGGAGGGGGAGGGGACGTGTGAAGGGGCCGTAGCCAATATTGAGCACGTGTGGAGGAAGGGGTCTGATTTGATGAACCAGACTGGGAACCAGGAGGAGACCTACTGTCGGTGACGCGGTGGGAGGTATCCAAACATCCACGCCTGAAAGTGGTCCACCAAATGAGACTGGAATCTGTGGACAGCTTCTGGGAGGGTGGGGGTAGAGCCTGCGATGGCATCTAAGACAATCGTGTGGATAGTCCACATGGCGATTGCAACCACCAGAGCATGGAGGGAGGGTGGAAGGGGGAGGTCATTGATGAAGCAAACATATCTCTTGACAGACTGAAGGGATGCGTTTGATCCTGGCCCAGCAGGCGTTGAACTTCGCGCCATATCACTTTAGAGGTGGGGCACTTCTCCAGGCGGTGGAACAGCGTTCCATACTGGCCACACATGACACAGGATGAGTGTAAAGCGTTAGAGCGCTCAGCTGTATGATACACCCGCCTCAGGCAGCGCCACACATGGGAGCAGACTTGAGGCTGCAACAGAGGATGGTGTGCAAGTTTCTAGATAGTTTTTTGGGTCTCTGTTGAATAAGGGATGTCCATCATGTCCAGGTAGTCTACCCTGGATAGGACATGGGGCCGAATGGGGATCACGCCATCATGGATGGGTAGCCCCTGTACCTCTTGTGTGAACTGAGGAGAGGGGCGGCCTCTTCAGGTTGTATGTCCACTAATATGAATTCTCCACTCTGCGCTTCGCATGGAGAGTAGGATTCGTTTGTAGTGGGTTTTGGTCCCGTGAGGACCTGTGGCTGATGTGTGTGATGCGAGGTATTTCATCAGGGAGTGGGGGTTTGATGGATTGTTGAGGCCCAAGGCTCAGGAGAAGTTGGAGCGGGCCGCGTGGGACCAGTGTTGGGATGGGAGTGTAGGATTAGTGACGGCCGCGATCCAGGTGCCCAGGATCTTGGCAGCATGGGCTTTGAAGTCAAGCAGGCCCATGCCACCATGATGATGAGGGCCAAACATGACCTTTAGCCGTACTGGTGGAGGGCGGCCTGACTAAAGCCATCCTTGCAGCAAGGCATACAAGGATTTGAAGAAGCTTGGGGAGAAGGGGATGGCGTGGGCTCCGAACCAGACTTTGGATAAGAGCATAGAGTTGGCTAGAACAACCCTGCCAGTGAGGGTAGTAGGGTGGGCTCTGAGAGAAGCGATTTGCTTCGTCACGTTGTCCAGTATATGGCACTCCATTACTGCTGACGCGTATCCGCCTGCCTCCATCCACACGCCCAGATGGCGCATCGGTCCTATGGTAGGACATGGCACGAAGGGGAGCACCAGTGGAGTGGTGTGTGTTGAGTTAGTAAGGCGTGGGCGTGGGCGAGCAGATGGGCCATGTTGGAAACTAATTGCTGGGGCCCAGCAGTTCTGAAACTGACCAAGGAGGATTATTTTGGTTTTGGAGGCGTTCAGTGTCACGTTGCTTACCCGGGAATATTCCTGGATGAGGGCTTCAAGCGCGCGTGCATCTTTATTATTAGACACCCCCACCACGCTGTCATCTGCAAATGCCATCATCTTGACTGGGGTTTGGCCTGGCACATGGACCTCAGTGAGTTGGGCATTCACATATCGCAGTAGTGGGTCAAGGCTGAAGTTGTATAAGAGTGGGCTGAGGGGGTCCCCTTGTCGCAAGCCCCTTTGAGGGCGGACTACTTCCGTTAGGAAGCCTGGGCCACGCACTGCCATTGTTGCAGATTCCGTGAGCAGCATCACCCAGTTGATGAAGCGGGGGGTAGGCGGAATTGATAGAGGCAGGCCCTTAGTTATTCCCAGTCTACTTTATCATAGGCCTTTTGTTGGTCCAAGAATACCAGTGCTCCTGAGGCTGTGGACTGACATTCATCACCACAGAGTGCAAGTTATCCCAAATTGACCTTCTGGGGATGAAACCAAATTGTTCTGGGGAGATGGTGGCAGATGCTGCAGTCCCTAAAAGGTTAGCCATGATTTTTGTTAAAATTTTGGTGTCTGTGTTTGTTAGAGAAATGGGGCGCCAGTTGGCTAAGTTAAGCTTATCCCCTTTCTTGTAGAGTGTGACAGTAAAGGCCTCATGTCCTCCTGGTAGGAGGCGCGTTTCCAACAGGCTTTGGTTAAGTGAGGCGAGCAGCAATGGGGATATATATTTGAAATATTTTTTGTAGAACTCATATGGAATGCCATCTGGGCCTGGGCATTTTCAGTTTGGTACACCGCGAATGGCTGTCCATAATTTGTTTGGAGTAGTTAAATTCATTATTTTTGGGTATCGGAAAATGGTGCAGATATGAGCTCAGTCAAGAAATTCTGCCACTTTGGCCAGCTGAATTGATTTGGCTCAGTATAACTCAGAGTAATATTTTTGCATTTCGATTGCCACTTCAGCTGGTGTGTCTGCAATGGAATTATCCAATCTTCACACCTGTGTGCAGGCCACGCTCTGGCGTGGTGCAAAATTTTTTTTAAAGAAATATGCGGTGCACTTGTCACCTTTAGTGATGCATGTGGCCCTGTATTGGACACAAACCTGATGTTTGTGTTGCCTTTTGAGTGCGTTGAGGTGGGCGGCTGCCTCCGCCCACTTCTGGCCCCATGCAGGTCTGTATCCTGCAGCTGGAATGTTGGACTCCAAGTGAGCCAATTCTGCCAGAGCGCGCGAGATGACTGCCAATGTGGCTCGTGAGCGTCTGGAGGAGAGATGGCGATAGTGGCGGATGGTGTCCTCTTTGAAAGTTACCCATGTGGAAATGGGGTCCGCGCAAAACGGTGCAACAAATGAATTTGCCAAAGTTGCCTCTTCCACCCACATGGAAAATCCTGGCGAACGCAAATCGGGGGGCGGATTTTGCACTAATGTGTGGCCTTAGAAACTGTGACTGGTAGGTGGTAGGTTATCGAGACCAGTCAGTGGTCGAATTCCATTTTCGTTGTTTTGAAGTGGGAGATGTGGGGTTGGAATTTCGCCGGCATTAGAATAAGGTTGATGCAGGTCATGGACCTTAATTGGCCGTTGTGGACGTGGGGACACATCATGTTTTCGAGCAGTGGGGCATGTTGCAGCAGTGCATCCATTAACCCAAGGGTGGCATTTAGAACGCGTTCTTCTACGTGACCCTGTAGAGCGTGGGGTGAGGGAGGCCACCGGTCCATTGGTGAGGTTAGCCAACAGTTCATGTCGCTGACTAGGAAAGAATCAGGGGGTAGCGGGAGGGATTTGACTGATGAGAAAAATTCCTGACGCTCGTGTGCACCACTTAATTTATAATAAACATGGGAGAAATTGTCCCAATCACTTCTTTATTAAAATATAATTTGTCAGAGAATTCTCCCAAGGTCTTCTCTTTTCTTCCCTTTTTCTCCTTCTAAAACATTTTAAGACTGCTTCACCAGTCCCCTCATTTCACTGATATCCCAGTGCATCTGTTTGTACTGACCCTTCCACTTAGTTTAAGCATGTCACCATCTTTTCATTGGTTTTGGCTTATTATTCTTTAATCAATTATCACCTTTATTTGAGGCGATCCAATATCCTTTTGTTGAATGTTGACATCACCTTATCATCATATTTTGAAGGATATTCAATAAGACCTGTTATGACCCATTTTCGCCTTTCCTAAAGTGACCAATCACTTATAGCTCTGAATCATCCTCGGCGGATTCTGTCCATTGATCCTTCGGCAGAATTCCTCTAATGATCCGCAGGGTCATAGTAGTGGCTTGTCGTCCAGTCATATAGATTCTCAACATTACCCTCCCCCTTTGACTGGATGATAAGCTGTATACCTTTTTTTCTTGAAATCACTATGTGAACCATTCCGCGCCAACATCTGCGAGTCCATGAGTTCACTTTCTTCTACCATTTGTGGCTAGGTGTGGAGTTACCTGACCCAGGCCATATCCCTCTTCCCTGGTTCCCGTTTCCCCAGCTGATGAAGAGGAGGCTAACGTGGACCTCACAACCATGCTAACCCAGGAAGAAATTCTTCCCAAATTTGTTGGTCACTTGGCCTCCTGGCGCGCCCCCTTCAGGGACATTGTGGGCCAGCTACGCTGGGGAGGGGAGCGGAGCTGAGGGACTTCACATAGTGAAGTGGCCCAGCTCCTGGAGAGCGGCTTTAGTCACCTAGTGCTTTCAACTCCTGGTGAACCCCATCCTGTGGCTCTGTCCATACAGCAGATGCTGTGCTTTGTGCAGTGGGTGATAGCCTGCTGGTCAGGGTCCTTCCCCCGCTCTCATACTCACTTCTGATCCTTAGGGGTAAAATTCTGCTACAACTAATTAGCTCGCCTTTGTTCTGGGGTCACCGTGGCGTTCACCGCCCTCAGAGCTGACAATCCATCACAGTACCTTCCCATCATGGCGCTCTTAGGTAACTTAATTTTACATCCTGCCACCACTTTCAGGTTCAGGTTAGAGCAGCACCAGACAGCCCTCAAATGGGCCCAGTGAGCGGCATTCACTGCAACCGCTCCCTCTCAGATAATGTATCCAAGCATGGAGGACTTCCTTGTAGATTGCCAGGCCCTGGGCGCAGCCTTTTCCCCTCAAGCCAGCACTAACCTGCTCACTCACCACCCCTTACGACTTCAGCCCCCTCTGTTGGCGTACTCCTTAATTTCTAGGGAGCATCAACGCATGTGGTTACAAGCTCTGCTCCTTGTGGGACAGAAACGGTTATAACTTGATCAACCAGCTGAACTCTCCCCACTTCGCATGTTACCCTGGAAGCCCAGTCCATCCTCCTCTCCTAGTTCCATTGCACTGTCCTCTCCTCTTCGACCTAGCATAATGGCCCAGGAGTGAACACCAGCCCCTTTTCTTTCACCTTGGCAGCCTTCGCCTCCACTGTCATGTACCAATGACGTTATTGTGGGTGTAGATACTAAAGACAAGGCTGGGTGCCAAGAAGCCCAAAAGGTGAAACTTCAGGCCCTTCCAGACCTGAAGCATACCATGGACCAGCGCTGGGTGCAGGCCAGGTATGCTCAAGTTGGCCTGGAGGAGGAACCTAGGGCCCAGCCTTGCAGAAAGGAATTCGCGTTAAAACGAACTATTTACCAAATTAAGGCGGATGGTTGGGTTTGCTTAGTTTCAGAACAAGGGTTTGAAACCCGTTTCTGCTATGAAATAACGCGCTCAGGTCAAATCCAACTTCAGTCAATAAACGAGTGAAGTCAGTTTTGGCTATATTACTAACTTGTATGGAAGTATCGCCCTATTGGCGAGTTGCTGCTTGGGCCCACTGTGGCATAACCCCAATTTCCCCATCCAAGCTTAAATACATTTTCCTCTGACCAACATTCCTTGTTGGTCATCTTTCCATTTAAATAATACCCGACTTTTGCACATTTTTATGATATTTCCAGTTAACTTGTGCTCGGACCTCTTTGAGGAGGTCTCGCAATATATTAACAGTTGATTGTAACAACGGTAAGACCTTCTTTTGGTGCTCCGTTGGGCCACCCAGGTTCCCTCCAACCTATACCCCCTACTTCTCCCTCCCAGCACCTCTTTGTTTCTGTTGAAGGTTTACCACTGTGGATAATCACTTTTGCGGTTAGCTGCTCCAGCTCCAGCACCATCTGCGGGGCACTAGCAGCTGCCCTTATATCAGCTGGTTTCCTGGCGTTGGCCTTGTGCAATCTGCACCGCCACGCTGGGAAACGGAGAGTTACAGATACTCTCCTGACATTAGATGACCAACCTCCTTTTCTTATGTGCACAAACTTTTTCCGCGTGGAACTTTTCCAAAGTGGAAATAGTAGCCGTCAGCTGTGAGCTCCAGTTGTCATTAGCTGCACCGCTGTTTCCTCATTCTCCAGAAGGTTGGAGCAACTCAGCGTTATTTTGGTTGCTTCCAACTGGAAAGTATCCACCCTTCATGTTTGTACCTGGTGGAGTCAGACACTTCAATGTCTGAAAGTTGTGATTCCCCGACTTTCCACCAAAATTACTAAATTTTATTCAAGAAACGAATTTTCCATTACCAGCACATTCAGACAATGCCGGCGGAATCAGCGCAGATGGGCCTGGTGGTGTTGGCCTTGGATAACGTTGGGCATTCTGTCACAGTTTCAGGGATAGGGTCATTCGCATCTAAAACTGCGTTTTATAATGAAACCCTGGCCTCTATCTCTGAACCTTTTGTTTGGTCATACGGCTTGGATGAGGACTCTATTTCTGTGTATCAAATTACCCCTGAGAACCGCGGTTGACCTCTACCATGATCCGGGGCACTCTGGAGGTGGAGAAGGAACTTCGTTTCAGATATAATAAAGTATATGCACCTGCAGAAGGCATGGTGGGGTATGTGGCCTCAGTAATAAGAGTGGCCAAATATATCCCCTTTTTTGATTCCCAAACCCATTCTGTGTGCAGGCTTGAGCTAGATAATGAGAACTTTAGTGAAGTGTTGTCATTATCTTTCATGGATAAAGACCATTCCAGGTATTTTCTATTGACTGCCACCCTCTCCTCGCCTTTAAGAAAACTTACCACTACTATTTTTGGTGGATACTGGCGCTACTGGAAACTATATGGACCAGTACTTAGCCGACTACCTTGGGCTGAGTTACTTGCCAGGTGATGTGGTTAGAGGAGGGCGTCCCAAGGTATTCCCACTATGAAGATCATTGGAACAGTGGATTATCAGATTGGCAAATACCACTTGTCTGATCACTTCAGTGAGATCAAAACCTCCTGTTCCCTATCATTTTGGGTGTGGAATGGTGGCGGAAGTTTAATGTAAGAACTAATCTGAAGGAGAATACCTTGTCTCTCACCATGAAGAATGTTCGCACATTTGTTGTGCCTTTGTCCAAAGAAAACGCCTCAGGCGACTTGCCCCACTGGCCCCACCGTATCCCTTGTATCCTTGCCTCAATGCAGAAGCCCTCAGTGGAAATCCCTATACCTTCTTGCTTGGAGGGTTTGGAATCCTCCTTTGATGCAGCATCTGCCAACGCACTCCCTGAGCACTCTGAGTTTGATTGTGACTTCAAGCTCACGGTGGATATAGTGCATATCTCTTCTCCTATTTACCCTTTAACTGTCCAGGAGGAAGAGGCGTTGGATGTGTGGGTGAAAGAACTGTTAGCCAAGGGTGTGATTTTTCAGCGTCCTCCCCTGTATGATCCCCTTACTCTTCGTGGAGAAGTCTGATGGTACCTTACGCCCCTGCGTAGACTAAGGTAACCTTAACAACGTTACTGTACCAGACCTCCATCCCATCCCTTTGGATTCGCAGATTGCACGTTATGTGGAGAAGGCGAAGGTCTTCTCCAAGTTGGATTGCCTCAACGCGTTCAATCAGATTTGGATTAAAAAAGGGACAAGAGTGGTTGACCGCATTCTGTACCCAAAAAAGGATCTTCCTGTTTTGGGTCATGCCCTTTGGGCTTAAGAATACTCCTTCTATCTTCCAACGCCGCATTGATGCAGCGTTGGGGACCTGTTAGGGGCATGCGCGGTCGCTTACATGAATGATATCCTGGTGTTTTCCCCTGATCAGGGATCCCATGCAGGTCACCTTCGGCAGGTGGTGGAGCGGTTAAAGGCAGCCAGCCTTATGTTGAAAATATCAAAGTGCGAGTTCTTTAAGTCCCAGGTCACGTTTCTGGGCAACGTTGTGTTCGACCAAGGACACATGATAACTCCAGACAAGGAGAAGGCGATTCTTGAGTGGCCCACTCCAACGTCATTAAAGGAGATGAGAAGATTTTTAGGGATGTGTACGTTCCTTAAGAAGTTCACCCCAAACCTTTCTAAAGTTGCCGCGCCTTTGTATAAGGCGAGTGGGGCAAAAGTACTACAGTGGTCTTCCTTTTTGGAGGACGCCTTCCAAGCAGTAAAGTGTACGTTGCTGTCCACTTCTGTTCTTCGCCATATCGACCCAAAGAAAGAGTTTATTGTTTCTTCAGATGCCTCCAACTTCGCCATAGCGGCAGCCCTTTTACAAGTAGGCGAAGATGGAATGGAGCATCCAGTAGGATATTTTTCAAGGAAGATGTCTTTTCCAGAGTTAAATTACGCCGTTTACGACAAGGAGTTTTTGGCAGTGGTTGAGGCGCTTACTTATTGGCGTCATCACTTGCATGGCTCATCCCAACCCTTCCGCATTTGTACAGAACACCGTGCTTTGCTGTACTACCGCACACCTCATGTCCTAACACCATGGCAAACCCGGTGGCATGAGACCCTTGCCCAATTTGTGTTTTCTTATGAGTTCGCCAAGGGCAAGGAGAATGGGTTGGCGGACGCCTTAAGCCGCAACCCTGCCCTAGCTCCTGATCCCAAGGAGGTGGAGATACACAATACCCAGTCGATGATTCCGCCAGGTCAGATTGCATCCCCACTTCCCACTCCCTTGGCCAAGAAGCCAGCGCTTGCTCCTCTAGAAAATGCGGAGGAATATGGTATGTTCAGAAAGGTGGTCCTTTCTCAGCCGTTGTCAGCCGAATATACTATGGTCCTTGCTAGCGCCTTGAATCAGGAGGATATTGCCAGAGGTTATCACGTGAAGGATGAGATGGTGTGGTTCCAGGGGTGCTTATGGGTTCCTGCTGGACCACCTCGCCTAGAAATCATCCAGGACCATCACGATGGAATCATTGTTGGTCATCCATGAAAGGCAAAGACCCTTGAGCTTATCCGCCGCACTTACAATT
The DNA here is from genome assembly GCA_022478985.1 of Massospora cicadina. Classification (NCBI taxonomy): domain Eukaryota; kingdom Fungi; phylum Entomophthoromycota; class Entomophthoromycetes; order Entomophthorales; family Entomophthoraceae; genus Massospora; species Massospora cicadina. Next base: position 115,137 of record JAKSZP010009254.1, read on the forward strand.
GGAAGGGATTTGCCGCTCAGGTAGGCCAGTACTGTAAAGAGTGCATAGTCTGCAGACCAAATGAAACCAAATCGGCAGCCTCTCACAGGGCTGTTGGTACCAGTCCAAAAGGCTGAGGGCCCTTGGACTTCCTTATTAGTTAATTTCGTTGTGGAGTTACCTAATTCTGATGGCTATGATGCTATCATGGTGGTGGTGGACCGTTTTATGAAGCTCCCCCACTTTAACCCTTGCTGGACCATGGTCACCGCAGTGGAGATGGCTAGACTGTTCATTACCCATGTGTTTCGCCCTTCATGGGGTCCCCCAGGAAATAGTTAGTTATTGGGGCCCACAGTTTACCACTGTCTTTTAGGAGTTGTGTAAGACTTTGCAAATCTGCCCTTGCCATTCAACTGCCTATGACCCCCAATTGGATGGGCAGACAGAATGATTGAATCAGTGCCTTGAACAGTTCTTGAGGTGTTACACCGCCGCAGACCATTCAGATTGGGTTTCTCATCTCCCAATGGCCCAATTTAGTTATAACAACGTGCAACATGCATCTATCGGTTGTTCCCCCATCTTTGCCAACTATGGCTTCAATCCCGCCTTCAACATGGAGCCTGCTTGTGGGTCCAAGGTGGAAGCGGTGATGGACTTTGCAAAAATGATCAAGAAGGTCCATAAAGGGGTGAGCACGAATTTAGACGCGGCCATGCAGGCTTACAAGGAGAATGCAGATAGTAAGAGATGGGTTGGAATGGCATACAAAGAAGGAGATCTGGTGATGCTGGATGCGAAAAACATCCCAATCAAGCAGCCATGCAAGAAGCAGGGACCTAAGAGGATTGGGCCTTACCACGTTGTTAAGAAGGTGGGCCACGCCTCATACCAGTTGGATCTTCCCCCTTGTTTCATATCTTTTCTGTCTTCCATGAGAGCAAGCTTACGTTGTTTGAGGGCTCCCCTCCAGAGATTCCCGAGGCATATCTCATGGATGGGGCGCCAGAGTGGGTAATGGAGGAGATTGTTGCCTCGCGTCATGTGAAGAGAAGACTGGAGTACCTGGTGTCGTGGAAGGGGTTTGATGCGGCGGAGAACAGTTGGATTCCTGCGCAGGATTATGATCATGCCCAAGAATCGATAGAGGCTTTCCACCAGCGTTTCATCCAGGCCGCCAGCTTGCAGTCACCTCCAATCATTGCCGCTATGAAGTTTTCCCTGCTCACAAGAACTTCTCCCTTGCTCATGCCCCTGGAGGGGGGTGGAGCCCCTCATGTAGGAGAGGGTAATGTCATGTTCTAATGACGTTATTGTGGGTGTAGATACTAAAGACAAGGCTGGGCGCCAAGAAGCCCAAAGGTGAAACTTCAGGCCCTTCTGGACCTGAAGCATACCGTGGACCAGCGCTGGGTGCAGACCAACTATGCTCAGGTTGGCCTGGAGGAGGAACCTAGGGCCCAGCCTTGCAGCAAGGCATTCGTGTTAAAATGGACTATTTACCAAATTAAGGCGGATGGTTTGGTTTGCTTAGTTTCAGAACAAGGGTTTGAAACCCATTCCTGCTATGAAATAATGCGCTCAGGTCAAATCCAACTTCAGTCAATAACTCGAGTGAAGTCAGTTTTGGCCTATTTTACTAACTTGGATGGAATTATCGCCCTATTGGTGAGTCGCTGCTTGGGCCCACTGTGGCATAACCCCAATTTCCCCATCCAAGCTTAAATACATTTTCTTTTGACCAACATTCCTTGTTGGTCATCTTTCCATTTAAATAATACCCGACTTTTGCACATTTTTATGATATTTCCAGTTAACTTGTGCTCGGACCTCTTTGAGGAGGTCTCGCAATATATTAACCAGTTGATTGTAACAACGGTAAGACCTTCTTTTGGTGCTCCGTTGGGCCACCCAGGTTCCCTCCAACCTATACCCCCTACTTCTCCCTCCCAGCACCTCTTTGTTTCTGTTGAAGGTTTACCACTGTGGATAATCACTTTTGCGGTTAGCTGCTCCAGCTCCAGCACCATCTGCGGGGCACTAGCAGCTGCCCTTATATCAGCTGGTTTCCTGGCGTTGGCCTTGTGCAATCTGCACCGCCACGCTGGGAAACGGAGAGTTACAGATACTCTCCTGACATCCACCCCTAACCCCAGTCAAGTCCATAGAAACTATGGCACGCCCAAAGCAGAGGAAGAAGAAAGACAGGTCCCATCGATCAAAACAAAAAGAACACTGCAAGAAGCCAAAAAAACAGGAAGATGAAGACAACTAAGCGAAAGACCTCAAAGGACAACCCACATTAAAATTAAAACCCGCTACCATCCACACATATAAGTTATTTTCTATATTTTTTTCACTTTAGATTAGCTATATTACTGCTTATATGGCCAAAGGAACTTTGCATGCACCTGATTTATAATCCAGCTACTCGCAGGATCCTTGATAGTATAAGCGTCAACTCCCATATTTTCTATTTTCTCAAACGTCCCAATCCAAATATTAGCAAGTTTGTGCTTCCGCCCAAACACGTGCTTATTGTGGAATAGCACCATATCCCCATCTTTGAACTGTGTTAGGCCACTACGCCATACTTGCTCTGTAGCATGAGTTTTGATTTTCTTGGCAAGGCTGAATGAGTACGCTTCAGTTTGTAACTTAATCAGAGTATTTTTTAAGGGTGGTTAAATCCCTCACTGTGGATCCACTCTGCCAGTGTCCTCTACACAGGCATATAGCAGCGCAGGCAGAGCGGGGTGCCGCCCATAAAGTAATTGGAAGGGGCTTTTTCTTGTGGCAGAATGGCAGCTAATATTGTAGGAGAATACTGCAGTAGAAAGAAGAGTATTCCAATTGGAGAGTCTATCCATAACCAGCTTCCAGAGTATATTCACCAGAGTCCCATTAACCCGTTCAACCATTCCGTTGGACTCAGGGTGATATGGGGTTGTTAGGACCCCGCGGATGGCCATTAATTCGTTGAGCTTAGGTAAAATGTGGGAGGTGAAGTTGATTCCATTGTCAGTAAGGATAAACTGTGGCCAGCCATAACGCTGTATGATACATTCCATTACAAAGTTAGTCACAGTAACTGCCCCCAGATCCCGGATGGCTCGCGCCTCCACCCACCTAGTCAATTGGTCAATTGCCACCAGGATATACTTAGGTTTTCTCCAGTTGGCAGAGGGCCCACGACATCAATAGAGATGGTATGCCAAGCAAAGCGAGGCTTTACCAACTGGTATGAAGTCTTCTGGTGGAACGGCTTCTCCACCTGGCACTGGTGGCAGCAAGACAGGGTCTCTTTTTTTAGTACTAGATGGTCCCAACCCAAGGGGGGATTCATCGCTGTAGCAAGACAGGGTCTCAAGCACGTCATATTGCATGCTTTCCCAATAATACCTCGGCCTTAACAATTCAAGAGTTTTTGGACTCCGCCATGGCCAACTGCTCGATGTGCACTCATAATAGTATTTGAGCAGTTGGAAGGCCTTGGGATATTCATGGTAATGTCCACTATATGCTTATACAATTCCCCATTCCTTAGGAATGTATTGGTCCTAAGTTCATCTAGAAACTTGATTACTTGAGGCAGTTCATCTTCATATTTCCCACTGAGAATTTTGTCAAACATTATGTCGCTTAGATCCAACATAACTGCAATTGTTGGTAATCTCAATAAACAATCAGCATTTTGGTATTTGGCTCCCAGTCAATGTAAAATCCCAAAGTCATAAGCTTTCAGCTTAAGAGCCCATTGGGCTAGCCGCCCTTCAGGCTTTTCCAAATTCTGCAACCATTGCAATGATGCATGATCTGTCACAACTTTAAACTTTACTCTATGCAAGTAGACTCAAAAATGTTTATATGTACAGATCACCGCTAAGCATTACCAATCAGTTATGGTGTAATTTTGTTCACGCAATTCATGCTGCTACTTCATTAATCCATTGGGTGATTGTCTCCATCATCGTCCTTCTGAGACAGGACTGCCCCAACAGCGGAAAGGGACGCATCCATTTGCACTATAAATTCCTTATCAAATTAGTATAGCGCAACACCAGCGCACTGACTAATGCCGTTTGAAGTGTATTGAAGGCACATTGGCAATGATCCCTCCATTTGAACATGGCATCTTTCTTCAGTAGCACAAACAACAGACCTCTGATGCAACTGAAATTGGGTATGAATCATCAGTAGTAACCCACCATTCCCTGAAACACCTGAATGTCCCGCTGATTAGCGGACTTAGTAATCCTCTGGTTGGCTTCTACCTTGGCTGGCTGAGGTCTTAGCCCAGTCGCATCTACCACAAACCCAAGATACTCAAGCTGATCCTTGAAGAAGTGGCATTTTCAAGGCTTGATTTTGATATTGGCCTCAGCCTGTCGGCAAAATACCTCTTCCAAATGAGTTAGATGCTCAGTAAAATTGCGAGAGAAGACATTAATATCGGTGAGATACACAAGAACTCACGACAGCTTCAGATCACACAGTATAGTGTCCATTGCTTGTTGAAATGTAGCTGGGGCGTTACACAGTCCCTGCAGCATGCGTGTTGGTAGGAAAAGCCCTTTTGAGGTGATTACCACGCATTTTTCTTACTCTGCCATGGGCAACTCAATTTGCTAATAACTGGATTTCAAATCCATCGCTGAGAAGTAGTGGGCTCCACCTAGCAATCTAGTGCATCATCAATCTGTGGCAGAGAGTATGAATCTTTTTTGGTGATGTTATTGAGCTTCTGGTAATTGATCACTACACAGTTAGTGCCATCCTTCTTTTTAACAATTAGGACAGGTGAAGCCCACGGACTCTTAGATGGTTTGAGCATTCCCTGCTCCAACAGCTTTTCAATCTCTTCGGGGACAACTTCTTCAGCTGCCCGTGATTGACAGATTGGTCGAGACCTGAGGGGAGGATGATCCCCAGTGTCAAGTCAATGAACAACCCCCCGAGCGCACCCCAAATCATGATCATTGACTGCAAAGATCTCTTTATAATTTTGAAATTGCGCTTCCGCCCACTCCTTCTAATCTTCTGATAACCCAGATAAATTTTCCCGCAGTACAACCACCATTGTGCTGAGAGGCGGTTCAATGGGCAGACCAAATTCATCCAGAGAACCGAAGTCATGAACCTTGTTGATCTCTTCAACCGGTTCAGATGTAAATATGCTATAATATGATGCCAGCGGATTTGAATGGGGCTGTTCTGAAGATTTGCTATCAGTACTTTGATTTCCTCATGGCCTGGTAGTATGATGCTGGGAGCCACATGGGGCTCAAGCTGTAATTGCTGATAAGGCCCAATTATCTCCCCATAGAGCCCAGCTGGCACTTCCACCTCTAACTCAGTATCGATTTTTACTAGATGTCCAGAGGGAATGGATATAGCTCCAGCTGCTCTAAGCGGTAACCCTTGGTATTCGTATATCTGATGAGGAAGGGCCCGCGTTTTCTTTTTTAAGCGATGATAGCACACTGGAATCACCCCATTGCTGTGGGCAAGGTTGATCTGTCCCATATGCGCTGAAATCTTTGGCGCTCCACTAGAGGAGAAATATATAGGGATTTGCTGTTCCACAATGGCTAGGGTACTTTCAAACATGTCAACTATAGCCCCATAGTGTCACATAAATGCAGTTCCAATCAATAAATTGTAGTTACTGTTTGGTAATACCACTGCTGGAGCCACCACAACAATATATCTAAACCACAAGGAAATAGCGCTATATGCTCCCTCAGAAGTGGTGGTTTCAGCTCCATCGGTCCCATACACCATCTGGTGGTCTATGTCAGGTTTTAAGGACAACTTTGCCATCAATTTAGTGGAGACAATATTAACAGGTGCACCCATATTGATGATAGCCCATGCCCGAGTTTAGCTACCACAATGTCACAGTAAGTGCATTATGAGTAAGATGCATCCTGGATATTTACTATGTGTACACTTAAGGATTCATTTTTTCCCAGGAAACTCATAATACCCGCACCAATTTTAGGGTATTTGTTTATGATAGTGTCCACTGGGAGGGCGACTTCTATTCTCCTCAGGGACAGGGCATCTGTGACCGGTTCTGTATGATCTAACAGATTTTGGTCGAACATTTGATAAGCATAAAGCTTTAGCTGATCTGGAGAGTTTTTGTCCGCCATTTTCTTCAACGTGCACTTGGGTAAGCACTTTTACTCCCCCAATGCGGGTAGTAGAGGTATGTATCGTCATACTGAGAAGCTTCAGCTATATATAACATAGTAGACTTAGGTGGGACATGTAAGTTCAAGGTAGCGGAAATAGAGAGTCCCTTCTCTACTCCGCTCAGGCTTTTCCCTGATAGCCCTTTCTCTTGTTGCAAGGGAGGTATCCATCAGTTGGGACACCATTGTCCCATGTGCTCAGTACAACCACAATTAAAACAACTTAGTCCAAAAACCTACGGCCGTGTTTAGGATAAGTTGGTATATTTGGTAAATGATTTTGAAAATAATTGACGTAACCAGACCCCAATAGTATAATGACCGCCCCTGTCAGCGTAGTTAAGCCCAGATCAAAAGTTGATTCAATGTTGATCAGAAATCAAGGAACGCCCATTGGACAGATGAGATTATCCTGACAGGATTCTCTCTGACCGGTTATCTCTTCCCACATGATTAGGGTGAACAACTGTGACAGTGCAGATTTGCTCAGTATTGGGTGGAGTAAAAGTTAAAGATAAGCGACGTACAAACTGTACAAGTTTAAGAAGAAGTATGTCAGGCTCTAACAACGGAGCTATGACATTGTAAAGCTCAGGGTATGGCTTTACCGCTGAGGCCATCGCTATACACACATCAACTTTGGATAGAATGCCTGCTCTGATCAAAACATGCGCTTCCATAGTAATTCAGTTAGCAAATGTGGTGAGGGTCTCGTTTCGCTGAAACCCAATAGTCAAGAACTCGGTTTTCCGCTGTGACATTTTCGCAGTTCCGCTGAACAATTGCAGCACTGTCTCCTTAACTTCATGATATGAAATGGGACTAGATGAGAGGTAACAAACGACTTTATCAGCACTTCTAACGTCCAAAGAGGAGAGTAATAGTTTTGCCCTCTGTCAATCCAAAGTACCTTCAGTTGCAAAATCAAATAAGCGAAAGAACCCATGAATATTCCTTTTACAATTAAATAGCGGCAGCTTATTACTGTAAACCTTCTGAAGCAACTCATCCTGCTTTTTGAGCACAGTATCTAACATGAGTCTCAGCTCCTCGTAGGCCCCAGGGCCATTGTTTAGTGCAGATTTCATTTTGAAACAACCTGGATGTGACATAGCCAGCAACTGAATTTTCATAAAATTGTTATTAGTCAATGGGCCCCCTGTAGTGAGCACCACTGTTGAATCTCAGCAATTCGGTATGTACCCGTTAAAGGGGTTTTCATACAGGGTTTCCCCCATTGAACAATTAGAACTTTCAATTTGATGATTGCTGGTTTCTTGATACACTTGTAACCACTTAATTTATAATAAACACAGGAGCAATTGTCCCAATCACTTCTTTATTAAAATATAATTTTTCAGAGAATTCTCCCCTGGTCTTCTCTTTTCTTCCCTTTTTCCCCTTATAAAACATTCCAAGACTGCTTCACCAGTCCCCTCATTTCAACTGATATCCCAGTGGCATCTGTTGGTACTGACCCTTCCACTTAGTTTATTCATGTCACCATCTTTTCATTGGTTTTGGCTTATTATTCTTTAATCAATTATCACCTTTATTTGAGCCGATCCAATATCCTTTTGTTGAATGTTGACATCACCTTATCACCCTATTTTGAAGGCAATCCAATAAGACCTGTTATGACCCATTATCTCCTTATCCTAAAGCGACCAATCACTTATAGCTCTGAATCATCCTCGGCGGATTATGTCCATTGATCCTTTGGCGGAATTACTCCAATGATCCGCGGGGTTGTAATAGTGTCTTGTCATCCAGTCATATAGATTCTCAACAGGATGGATCACTTCTACAACTTCAACAAGGCTGTTGAATCCTTGTACACACTTTCTGGAGGCCAGAAGTTCAGGCTTGTTTTATGTATCAAATTTACTGTTGCCTAAGGGCTCATCACCAACAGATTTAGCCCATGGAAAAGGTACATTACCTCCATCATACTCTCCTTACTGTTAGCCCTTACTTAAGCCCTTCTGCTGAACTGCTTTGTGGCAATTTGGAAAGATTCTATCCGTCACAATGATAGGGTGTTAAGTTTATTTTTCATCCTTCATATTATAAAAATTACTCAAAGTTACCAATTTATATTTTTTTACTTAGGATCACGTTTACTGTGATGCTAGACTACAAGGTCCATGAAGGGGTCTCAATTGATATCTCAAAGGGAAGAAGAATCTCTTATATGTTTAATCTGTTTAAGTTATCAAAGTGAATGGGCTACATAGTATCAAAACACGTCCTCTTTTGTACGTTCAAATGACCAGCCCCTTTAGCCTGATCACGTTCAATATCCACACATAAGCAGGGTGGGGACTAAGCTCTAGTAGAGCCCAGCTCTCAGATCGGTGACCTCGCTCATGTGATAGATGAGCAGTGGGTTAATGCCTGGTTTTAAAAAACCTCCCTCTCTGCCTCATATCCTCCTCTGATCTAGTAAAAATGAATATAGGGGTGTTCAGGGAGGTGGTTCGTTTTAGAGCCCTCCAGCAGGACCCTCAGGCTACCCCAAGTGTGGCCTGGTCACTGAAGATATCTAAAGAACGGCCCCACCCCACCCATAATCCAATACTAACCCTAATTCACTTCATAATCTATATCAGGTTTATTTTAATGGTTTGGACCGCAAATCAAACTTGAAGATCATACATTTTACTACTAAAATTCATATAATTAATTATATTGATAGGTCAGGTTCCCACAGAACTGGTGTTACAACACACCATCAGGCAAAAACCTGTATAAATTCAGTTTTGTTTCTAGTTTTTCCTTGATCTGGCAGACATACGGCCATAAATTCTATGACGCCATTCAAGACTTCATATGCCTTCCCTCTCAACCCTTTTGTAAGCAGCCCAGTCTGCCAATTAAGTTGCCCAGCAAGAAGCTTAGTCATTGTAAATTTTAAAGCTCTCTTTTCCCCTCTATTATATAGACAACCACCATCCTTAGGGTAGGTAGTCAGTTTATTATTTAATTTTTCCCTCTATAATATCCTTTGAATAAAACAATTTGTTTTGGAATTTTCTTTCTCGTTGCAAACACTTTTGCAACCCATTCAATTCAAGACTAAATCTAGTTTGATAATCTCATAGAGGGGATTAGTCTGCGCCCATGTCTGGGAGCAGTTGGGCAAGCAAGGCAAGAGGAGCAGGCGGAAGGCCCACGGCCTCTAACATTCAAAAACGCCCCGGAGAATCCAGCGGAATAGAAAAAAATCTAAAAAAACTGGCGGTCACAATTTCCCCAGAGATACTCACATGGCAAGCACGATGCAACCAGTACATCAACACACCACATTCCCAGCCACTTTCGTCGGTGGAATTTGGAGTCCGTGTGTATCTGGACATCCAAAAAATGGCCCTATGGGAAAAATTTTGTGAAGATGTACACAAAATTTTCCCGACCGCGGTGTACGTTGCAACTCACTCCATGTCACGCAGTTGGCTGGACCTAGATTTCAAAATCAAAATAGCAGCATACGAGGCTGCAGCAGTGCGCATAGTGGTCAAACTCCCCGAAGGGCAACAGGTCGTCAAAACTAAATGCACCAGATAGACAAAATCAAACCAAATTTTCCTCACATTTGACTTTTTGCCTACTATGGTAAAACGTGACATTTTGGAGCAACACCTGAAAGATGGTCTCGCCATATATGGCGAAATATAATCTTTCAAAATGCAACGTTTCATGCTGATGCCACACCTGTGCACTGGCAAAGACATCGCAGTTTTGACCCTAACAGAGGAGATCATGAAGGACCTAACCCAGATCCCGCACTCCACCTTTATTGACATCGCAGGGCACACCACCCACCTATTCCAGGTAACCGTGGACAACGCGCCCCCCATTTGCACCCACTGTGACGCATTTGGCCATAAGGCACATGCATGCCCCATCAAAGAGGGCGTCACATTCCAAGAGCACCCCTTGGCAGCCATGGCCAGTGGAGAGGCGCACTACAAACCAACCGCAAGCACCAAGGAGGCTTTCCTGAGGGGAGCACAAGGCTGCTACCTATTGGTAAAGCCCATCTCCCCGCAGGAGCGGAAGAAGGCCAAGCAGGCCCATAGGACTGTGGCCAAGGAAGCGGCCAAGGCCACCACCACCATCCCACACTCACAACGCCAGGAGGACATGGAGACCTTCGTGGCAGAAGCAACTCAGGAATCCATCACCCAATCAGATTGGGAGGCCCATGCTGAATGGGCCACTCAATCTGAGAATCTGATGGGAGATTTGATCTCACCCAATCGCTGCACCCAAGCCCCAGTTGAAACCAACTTAAGACCTATCCCAACCAAAAAAAATTTTTTTTGCCCCACTCGACGGTGCACCAAACTTATCCGCACCGCAAAAAATTCGTCCGACGTTGGGAAAACAAAAAGTGAAGGCCAAAACCAATGCGACTCTTTCTGCAAAAATTAACAAAAACCCTGATAGCATTGCTGCTAATACCCACACTGCTGTGAAAGCCCGTGGGGACCTGGAAGAGGCTGGTGGGCCCAGGGGCCCACCCCCTCGCACCTAAGGTGCAATGGGGGAAACCTTCACTCTAGGGACGCTGAATATGGCCGGACTCAAGGCCTCCCCATCCTGGGCTAGGAAACTGAGTTTTTTACAAAACAATTTACCCGTGGATATCCTGGCCATCCAGGAAACCCACTGTCCACAAGGTTCCGAGGAAGCTTGGAAAACAATGCTCCTACCATCCCTATCCTTTTGGTCAAAGCACTGTGGGGTGCTAATTTGGAAAAACAATTTTTTCAAATTTACATCTTCAGAAACATTCCTAAATGGCCAAGTGCTCGTTGTCACCTTCTCATGGGCTGATGTTGCACACACAATCATCAACATTTACACCCCAAACGGTACACAAGAGCGTCAGGAATATTTCTTGTCAGTCAAATCCCTCCCGCTACCCCCCAATTCTTTCCTTATTGGTGACATGAACTGTTGGCTAACCTCACCAACGGACCGGTGGCCGCCCTCACCCCACGCCCCACAGGGTCACATAGAACTACGCGTTCTAAAAGCCACCCTTGGGTTAATGGATGTGCTGCTGCGACATGCCCCACTGCTCAAAAACATGATGCGTCCCCACATCCACAACGGCTAATTAAGGTCCATGACCCGCATTGACCTTATTCTAGCGCCAGCGAAATTCCAACCCCACATCTCCCACTTCAAAACAACAAAAATGGAATTCTCCGACCTCCAACTGGTCTTGATAACATACCACTTACCTGTCACAGTTGCAAAGGCCTCACATTGGTGCAAAATCTGCCCCCCAGAGCTCGCAAAGCCAGGATTTTCCATGTGGGTGGAAGAGGCAACTTTGGCAAAATCGTTTGTTGCACCATTTTGCGCGGACCCCATTTCCACATGGGCAACTTTCAAAGAAGACACCACCCGCCACTATCGCCATCTCTCATCCAGACGCTCATGACCCACATCTGCAGTTATATTGCGCGTGCTGGCGGAATTGGCCCACTTGGAGTCCAACATTCCAGCCTCAGGATATAGCCCTGCATGGGGCCAGAAGTGGGCGGAGGCAGCCGCCCACCTCAACGCACTTGAAAGGCAACACAAACATCAGGTTTGGTCCAATACAGGGCCACACGCATCAAAAAAGGCAACAAGTGCACCGCATACTTCTTCAAAAAAATTTTGCACCACGCCAGAGCGTGGCCTGCACTCAGGTGCAAAGATCAGATAATTCTATTGTGGACACACCAGCTGGAAGTGGTAATCGAAATGTAAAGATATTACTCTGAGTTATACTGAGCTGAACCAATTCAGCTGGCCGAAATGGCAGAATTTCTCAACAGAGCTCATATCCGCACCATTTTCTGATACCCGGAAATAATGAATTTTAATTACTCCAAACAAATTATGGACTACCATTCACAGTGCGCCAAACTGAAAATGCCCAGGCCCAGATGGCATTCCATATGAGTTCTACAAAAAATATTTTAATATATGTCCCCATTGCTGCTAGCCTCACTCAACCAAAGCCTGTTGGAAACGCGCCTCCTACCAGGAGGACATGAGGCCTTAACGGTCACACTCTTCAAGAAAGGGGATAGGCTAGACTTAGCCAACTGGCGCCCCATTTCTCTAACAAACACAGACACCAAAATTTTAACAAAAATCATGGCTAACCGTTTAGGGACTGTAGCATCTGCCACCATCTCCCCAGAACAATTTGGTTTCATCCCCAGAAGGTCGATTTGGGATAACGTGCTTTCTGTGGCTAATGTGTGTCAGTCCATAGCCTCTGGGACATTTGTATTCTTGGACCAACAAAAGGCCTATGATAGAGTAAACTGGGAATACCTTAGGGCCTGCCTCCAACAATTCTGCCTACCTCCCCGCTTCATTAACTGGGTGATGCTGCTCACGGAATCTGCAACAATGGCAGTGCGCGGCCCAGGTTTCCTAACGGAAGTAGTCCATCCTCAAAGGGGCCTGCGACAAGGGGACCCCCTGAGCCCAATCTTATACAACTTCAGCCTTGACCCACTACTGCGAAATGTGAATGCCCAACTCACTGGGGTCCATGTGCCAGGCCAAACCCCAGTCAAGATGATGGCATTTGCAGATGATTGCGTGGTGGGGGTGTCTAATAACAAAGATGCGCGCGCGCTTGAAGCCCTCATCCAGGAATATTCCCGGGTAAGCAACGCGGCACTGAACGCCTCCAAAACCGAAATCATCCTCCTTGGTCAGTTTCAGAACTGCTGGGCCCCAGCAAGTAGTTCCCAACCCGGCCCATCTGCTCGCCCACGTCCACGCCTTACTAACTCAAAACACACCGCTCCACTGGTGCTCCCCTTTGTGCCACGACCTACCATAGGACTGGTACGCCATCTGGGCGTGTGGTTGGAGGCAGGTGGTTACGCGTCAGCAGTAATGGAGTGCCATATACTGGACAACGTGACGAAGCGAATCGCCTCTCTCAGAGCCCACCCTACTACCCTCACTGGCAGGGTTGTTCTTGCCAACTCTATGCTCCTATCCGAAGTCTGGTTTGGAGCCCACGCCATCCCCTTCTCCCCAAGCTTCTTCAAATCCCTGTATGCTTTGCTACAAGGTTGGATTTGGTCAGGCCGCCCTCCACCAGTACGGCTAGAGGTCATGTTTGGCCCTCATCATCATGGTGGCATGGGCCTACTTGACTTCAAAGCCCATGCCGCCAAGATCCTGGGCACCTGGATTGCAGCCGTCACTGCTCCTACACTCCCATCCCAACACTGGTCCCGCGCGGCCCGCTCCAACTTCTCCCAAGCCTTGGGCCTCAACAATCCATCAAACCCCCACTCCCTGATGAAATACCTCGCATCACACACATCAGCCACAGGTCCTCACGGGACCAAAACCTACTACAAACGAATCCTACTCTCCATGCGAAGCGCAGAGTGGAGAATTCATATTAGTGGACATACAACCTGAAGAGGCCGCCCCTCTCCTCAGTTCAAACAAGAGGTACAGGGGCTACCCATCCATGATGGCGTGATCCCCATTCGACCCCAAGTCCTATCCAGGGTGGACTACCTGGACATGATGGACATCCCTTATTCCACTGAGACCCAAAAGACTATCTGGAAATACGCACACCATCCTCTGTTGCAGCCTCAAGTCCGCTCCCATGTGTGGCGCTGCCTGAGGCGGGTGTATCATACAGCTGAGCGCTCTAATGCTTTACACTCATCCTGTGTCGTGTGTGGCCAGTATGGAACGCTGTTTCACCGCCTGGAGAAGTGCCCCACCTCTAAAGTAATATGGCGCGAAGTCCAACGTCTGCTAGGCCAGGATCAAACACATCCCTTCAGTCTGTCAAGAGATATGTTTGCTTCATCAATGGCCTCCCCCTCCCACCCTCCCTCCATGCTCTGGTGGTTGCAATCGCCATGTGGACTATCCACACGATTGTCTTGGATGCCATCGCTGGATCCATCCCCACCCTCCCTGAAGCTGTCCACAGATTCCGGTCGCATTTGGTGGATCACTTTCAAGCGTGGATGTTTGGATATCTCCCACCGCGTCACTGACAGCTGGTCTCCTCCTGGTTCCCAGTCTGGTTTATCAAATCAGACCCCTTCCTCCACACTTGCTCAATAGTGGCTACGTCCCCTACACACGTTCCCTCCCCCTTCCCATAAGTGGCGTTCCCGCTGGCAACAAGAGATAGCATCGCTTCTCTGGGGTGCCTCCCCTGGTATTAAGTTTTGTCTCGTCTGAGTCATATTTGGAAGTGTCCATCCCATGGTCGGCCTTCCCTGCAATAAATTAAATTTAAAAAGATTTGTTTTGTACTCTTTATTATGGAATCTGCCCTCCACAGTGTCCTGTTAATCATCTTTAAAGGTAGCCAGTAATGCAATCCATCTGTTGCAATTTTAGTTGCAACTGGGAGAAATTTGCACAGGTCTATTTGGCACTCAAATAGATAATACTGTATGAAGACAGTTTATATCAAAAGGGATATAGAGCTTGCTAAGAAGACAAAATATTAGTTAGATCCTCCTAGTCCGCCTGTAATCTCAAAGTGTACTTCTACCAGTTTTTGGTCTAGCATAAGCAAACCAGCATAATCTGAATAAACTTTAAGCGGCTGTAGTCTTGGGCTTACTTCCACCATATGAGATCCGGCGTAATAAAAATCTATGCTCCTTCATGACTAGTTATAACCAGTGAGTGCACTGACGCGTTCTTCCTTATTCCAGTGCAAGGCTAACTAATTTATGCCCTTACCTTTAGCCATATTTCTTGTATGCTCCAAATTTTCTAGAACTCTTCATTTTTTAATAATAGAATGTGGATAAGCTCTCTGAAACCTGATGGTCATCTGTATAAAGTCAAGAACATCTTGTGGTGTTCTGTTCAACATTGGTAGCATCTTGAAGATTGTCTATTTAATGTTTGTAGCACCTTGGAATTTAAATGGACATAAATAATTAGGACAATTTGGATGAATTGTATTGTTAAATTTGATTATGAGCTCAGGACTGATTTGGGGAACTAGGCATTCAGTTGACAAGTAATAACAATCAATCAACTAGAGATTAGGATCATATAAATATAAATGCTTGAATTCAAACGGAAGGTCACTAGAAAGTATCTGACAGCGGATCAATAAGATTAATCTGCCATACACAGATGATTGTGATGAGGGTAAGGTGAACTTGTAATTGCATTAATATGAGCTAGGAAATTCTAGTGAAATATCTGATGTTGGATTAATATAAATCAATCTGTCATAACGGAAAATCAAGATGAAAGTATTACCAGAGCTATATACTTTGGTTAATGCCAAGATAAAGTTAGTAAAATTAAGTCAGCAATAATTAGATGAGTATAGTGGTGAGGTCTATTGGGCATTTATTAAATAATTATGGACGGAGTTGATCCTTAAAGTTGGTCAAAATTTTAAATTGCAACGTTTCCACTCACTTAACCAAACGTAGGGATTAACAAAATGGCTATGGCTGACAGTAGGGTGATTGATGGGTGGGGGCTGAAGCCTCAGGTTGTAGATTAATCAACATTTGAGAAAGGTCCTAGTTTTCTAAAGGGCTCCTTCCAGTTGGATACTATCCCCATGGGGGACCAGGATTGTTGTTGTAAGGCACCAACCCTCCCAAGGTTAGGCAGAGTAGCAATATCCATTTTCCCTTATTTCTGGCCTGGGTACTCACTTTTTCATAGTATTATTTGAGGGATTAGTGTTATAAGGTTTTTGGGTGGATGGATCAATTGACATATCTTCTATTTAGCCCTAAAAAGGAAAATTTATTGTTTTCACATTTTATTCTACTAGCCCTGGAATTAAACTCATGTCAAGTTTCCTGAAGCTACTCTAGCATCAGGAAAATAGCTTCCAAGCCTCCTCTAGGGCTTCATATGCAGATAATAACCTCTTTTCTCCCCTCTCCCCATCATTTTTATAGAATATATGTATGGCAATTTTTATTGATGTGCCCAGAAATTAAATTGAGCTCCTTTCTGTAGTAGTGTAGAAGAACTATCTGTTCCTCTCTCTACAGCTCTAGTCTTTTACTTTATCCTCAATTGTCTGATTACTGCACCGCACTGTTTGGCCATGACTTCCTTGATTTCACCAAAAGTCTGGGCACAATCAAGGACCTTCTCAATTATTTGGCACACAATTACTCTAGCATATCGCTCAGGTTGTTCTATCCTGGGTTGGTGGTTTTGTTGATTGTGCGCCTCTGTATTAAGCACCAAATATTACAATTTTCTTAATTGGGCAAATTTCACAGGTCGAATTGGCAATCAAATAGGTAATATTGTACTAAGACAATATACCTTAAAATTTTATATAAAGCTTGCTAAAAAGATAAGCTTTTATTAAATGGACCTCTTAATCTGTTGTAGGCTTGTGGTGTACATCCAGCAGCGTTTGATCTGGCGTAAGGCAAACCAGCGTAATCCAAATAAACTCTCCATACAGATGTAGTCTTGGGTTGTACTTCTATTTTTGGAGATCCGGCATAATATGAGTTTGCATTCCTTCAGAATTAGGTAATACCAGTGAGTGCATCGCCACATCCTTCCCCATTCCAGTGCAAGGACAACCAATTTATACCCTAGTCACTAGTAAGTTAACTAACCAATCAGCTACTAAATCTTCTAGTGTTTCCTCCAAATGGTCTTTTAATAGCCTGTGGATAAGCTCTCTGACCCCTGGTGTTCATCTGCCTAAGGTCGGGCACATCTTATGGTGGTCTATTCAACATCAGTAGCATCTTAGATATCATCTGCTAAATTTCAGTAGCATTTTAAATATTGATTGATACATATTTGTACATAAGCAGTAGAATCAATTTGTAATTTTAACTAATGATCGTGGGACTGGTCATTTAGTTAACAAGAGGATAGGAATCAATCCCCTAGAAATTTTGGATTCTATGATTAATTGATAGATGCTTGAATCCAGGTGGAAAAAAATACTAGAAAATCTTCTAATGGTGGATTAATGATAAATGATTTTCTGTACATAGATAATCAGGAAGAGGGTAAGGATAATTATAACATATAGAATTCAGGCTGGGAAAATTTAGCAAAATATCTGATGGCAGATATATAGTAATTGATCTGCCACATGAAGATACTCAGGATAAGGGTATGGAAAAATACTAAATGCTTTTGGTTGGGCCTAGAAATTTTAGTAAAGTTTATGCCAGTGATTATTGGGTTAAGGGTAGCTGTGAGGTATATAGGGATTAGGGGTATTATGGCCAGAGTTAATATTCTGTGGTTAGTCAAAACCTAAATTACAACATCATCTTTTATAATTTGGTTTGGCAAACATCTGGATAAGTTATTTTGCTTATTTTAATTCATACTATGACTAAAGATCATTAGCGGATTTAATGGGCAATATAAATATTTTGGTCAACGGGCCCTCCTTTATATGTAGTCGCCAGTGGATCAATTTACTATTAGTCAAACCCCTAGTTCCCGCTGGCACATTTCTATTTATTGCGGGGAAGGCCGACCATGGGACGGACACTTCCAAATATGACTCAGACGAGACAAAACTTAGTACCAGGGGAGGCACCCCAGAGAAGCGATGCTATCTCTTGTTGTCAGCGGGAACGCCACTTATGGGAAGGGGGAGGGAACGTGTGTAGGGGACGTAGCCACTATTGGCACGTGTGGAGGAAGGGGTCTGATTTGATGAACCAGACTGGGAACCAGGAGGAGACCAGCTGTCAGTGACGCGGTGGGAGATATCCAAACATCCACGCTTGAAAGTGATCCACCAAATGCGACCGGAATCTGTGGACAGCTTCAGGGAGGGTGGGGATGGATCCAGCGATGGCATCCAAGACAATCGTGTGGATAGTCCACATGGCGATTGCAACCACCAGAGCATGGAGGGAGGGTGGGAGGGGGAGGCCATTGATGAAGCAAACATATCTCTTGACAGACTGAAGGGATGTGTTTGATCCTGGCCTAGCAGACGTTGGACTTCGCGCCATATTACTTTAGAGGTGGGGCACTTCTCCAGGCGGTGAAACAGCGTTCCATACTGGCCACACACGACACAGGATGAGTGTAAAGCATTAGAGCGCTCAGCTGTATGATACACCCGCCTCAGGCAGCGCCACACATGGGAGCGGACTTGAGGCTGCAACAGAGGATGGTGTGCGTATTTCCAGATAGTCTTTTGGGTCTCAGTGGAATAAGGGATGTCCATCATGTCCAGGTAGTCCACCCTGGATAGGACTTGGGGTCGAATGGGGATCACGCCATCATGGATGGGTAGCCCCTGTACCTCTTGTGTGAACTGAGGAGAGGGGCGGCCTCTTCAGGTTGTATGTCCACTAATATGAATTCTCCACTCTGCGCTTCGCATGGAGAGTAGGATTCGTTTGTAGTGGGTTTTGGTCCCGTGAGGACCTGTGGCTGATGTGTGTGATGCGAGGTATTTCATCAGGGAGTGGGGGTTTGATGGATTGTTGAGGCCCAAGGCTCGGGAGAAGTTGGAGCGGGCCGCGCGGGACCAGTGTTGGGATGGGAGTGTAGGAGCAGTGACGGCCGCAATCCAGGTGCCCAGGATCTTGGCGGCATGGGCTTTGAAGTCAAGTAGGCCCATGCCACCATGATGATGAGGGCCAAACATGACCTCTAGCCGTACTGGTGGAGGGCGGCCTGACCAAAGCCAACCTTGTAGCAAAGCATACAGGGATTTGAAGATGCTTGGGGAGAAGGGGATGGCGTGGGCTCCAAACCAGACTTTGGATTGGAGCATAGAGTTAACAAGAACAACCCTGCCAGTGAGGGTAGTAGGGTGGGCTCTGAGAGAGGCGATTCGCTTCGTCACGTTGTCCAGTATATGGCACTCCATTACTGCTGACGCGTATCCACCTGCCTCCAACCACACGCCCAGATGGCGTACCGGTCCTATGGTAGGACGTGGCACGAAGGGGAGCACCAGTGGAGTGGTGTGTTTGAGTTAGTAAGGCGTGGACGTGGGCGAGCAGATGGGCCAGGTTGGGAACTACTTGCTGGGGCCCAGCAGTTCTGAAACTGACCAAGGAGGATGATTTCAGTTTTGGAGGCGTTCAGTGCCGCGTTGCTTACCCGGGAATATTCCTGGATGAGGGCTTCAAGCGCGCGCGCATCTTTGTTATTAGACACCCCCACCACGCAATCATCTGCAAATGCCATCATCTTGACTGGGGTTTGGCCTGGCACATGGACCCCAGTGAGTTGGGCATTCACATTTCGCAGTAGTGGGTCAAGGCTGAAGTTGTATAAGAGTGGGCTCAGGGGTCCCCTTGTCGCAGGCCCCTTTGAGGATGGACTACTTCCGTTAGGAAACCTGGGCCGCGCACTGCCATTGTTGCAGATTCCGTGAGCAGCATCACCCAGTTAATGAAGCGGGGAGGTAGGCAGAATTGTTGGAGGCAGGCCCTAAGGTATTCCCAGTTTACTCTATCATAGGCCTTTTGTTGGTCCAAGAATACAAGTGCCCCAGAGGCTGTGGACTGACACACATTAGCCACAGAGTGCACGTTATCCCAAATTGACCTTCTGGGGATGAAACCAAATTGTTCTGGGGAGATGGTGGCAGATGCTACAGTCCCTAAACGGTTAGCCATGATTTTTGTTAAAATTTTGGTGTCTGTGTTTGTTAGAGAAATGGAGCCCAGTTGGCTAAGTCTAGCCTATCCCCTTTCTTGAAGAGTGTGACCGTAAAGGCCTCATGTCCTCCTGGTAGGAGGCGCGTTTCCAACAGGCTTTGGTTGAGTGAGGCTAGCAGCAATGGGGACATATATTAAAATATTTTTTGTAGAACTCATATGGAATGCCATCTGGGCCTGGGCATTTTCAGTTTGGCGCACTGTGAATGGTAGTCCATAATTCGTTCGGAGTAATTAAATTCATTATTTCTGGGTATCTGAAAAATGGTGCAGATATGAGCTCTGTCGAGAAATTCTGCCATTTCGGCCAGCTGAATTGGTTCAGCTCGGTATAACTCAGAGTAATATCTTTGCATTTCGATTGCCACTTCAGCCAATGTGTCCACAATAGAGTTATCCAATCTTCGCACCTGTGTGCAGGCCACACTCTGGCATGGTGCAAAAAAATTTTTGAAGATGTATGTGGTGCACTTGTCACCTTTAGTGATGCGTGTGGCCCTGTATTGGACACAAACCCGATGTTTGTGTTGCCTTTCAAGTGTGTTGAGGTGGGCGGCTGCCTCCGCCCACTTCTGGCCCCATGCAGGGCTATATCCTGAGGCTGGAATGTTGGACTCCAAGTGGGCCAATTCTGCCAGCGCGCACAATATAACCACCGATGTGGCTCATGAGCATTTGGATGAGAGATGGCGATAGTGGCGGATGGTGTCTTTTTTGAAAGTTGCCCATGTGGAAATGGGGTCCGCGCAAAACAATGCAAGAAATGATTTTGCCAAAGTTGCCTCTTCCACCCACATGGAAAATCCTGGCGACGCGAGCTCTGGGGGGCGGATTTTGCACCAATGTGGGGCCTTTGCAACTGTGATGGGTAAGTGGTATGTTATCGAGACCAGTCGGAGGTCAGAGAATTCCATTTTTGTTGTTTTGAAGTGGGAGATGTGGGGTTGGAATTTCGCTGGCACTAGAATAAGGTCGATGCGGGTCATGGACCTTAATTGGCCGTTGTGGACGTGGGGACGCGTCATGTTTTTGAGCATTGGGGAATGTTGTGGCAGCACATCCATTAACCCAAGGGTGGCTTTTAGAATGCGTAGTTCTATGTGACCCTGTGGGGCGTGGGGTGAGGGCGGCCACCAGTCCATTGGTGAGGTTAGCCAACAGTTCATGTCACCAATTAGGAAAGAAACAGGGGGTAGCGGGAGGGATTTGACTGATGAGAAAAATTCCTGATGCTCATGTGCACCGTTTGGGGCGTAAATGTTGATGATTGTGTGTGCAACATCAGCCCATGAGAAGGTGACAACGAGCACTCGGCCATTTAGGAATGTTTCTGAAGATGTAAATTTGAAAAAATTGTTTTTCCAAATTAGCACCCCACAGTGCTTTGACCAAAAGGATAGGGATGGTAGGAGCATTGTTTTCCAAGCTTCCTCAGAACCTCGTGGACAGTGGGACTCCTGGATGGCCAGGATATCCACGGGTAAATTGTTTTGTAAAAAACTCAGTTTCCTAGCCCGGGATGGGGAGGCCTTGAGTCCAGCGATATTCAGCATCCCTAGAGTGAAGGTTTCCCCCTTCGCACCTTAGGTGTGAGGGGTGGGCCCCCATGCCCACCAGCCTCTTCCAGGTCCCCACGGGCTTTCACAGCAGTGTGGGTATTAGCAGCAACGCTATCGGGGTTTTTGTTAATTTTTGCGGAAAGAGTCGCGTTGGTTTTGGCCTTCACTTTTTGTTTTCCCAAAGTCAGACGAATTTTTTGCGGTGCGGATAAGTTCGGTGCACCGTTGAGTGGGGCAAAAAAAAAATTTTTTTGGTTGGGATAGGTCTTAAGTTGGTTTCAACTGGGGCTTGGGTGCAGCGATTGGGTGAGATCAAATCTCCCATCAGATCCTCAGATTGAGTGGCCCATTCAGCATGGGCCTCCCAATCTGATTGGGTGATGGATTCCTGAGTTGCTTCCGCCGCGAAGGTCTCCATGTCCTCCTGGCATTGTGAGTGTGGGATGGTGGTGGTGGCCTTGGCCGCTTCCTTGGCCACAGTCCTATGGGCCTGCTTGGCCTTCTTCCGCTCCTGTGGGGTGATGGGCTTTACCAATAGGTAGCAGCCTTGTGCTCCCCATGGGAAAGCCTCCTTGGTGCTTGTGGTTGGTTCATAGTGCGCCTCTCCGCTGGCCATGGCCGCTGAGGGGTGCTCTTGGAATGTGATGCCCTCTTTGATGGGGCATGCATGCGCCTTATGGCCAAACACATCACAGTGGGTGCAAATGGGGGGCGCGCTGTCCACAGTTACCCAGAATGGGTGGGTGGTGTGCCCTGCGATGTCAATAAAGGTGGAGTGCGGGATCTGGGTTAGGTCCTTCGCGATCTCCTCAGTTGGGGTCAGAACTGCAATGGCTTTGCCAGTGCACAGGTGTGGCATCAGCGTGAAATGTTGCATTTTGAAAGATTGTATTTCACCATATATGGCGAGACCATCTTTCAGGTGTTTCTCCAAAATGTCACGTTTCACCATAGTAGACAAAAAGTCAAATGTGAGGAAAATTTGGTTTGATTTTGTCCATCTGGTGCATTTAGTTTCGACAACCCATTGCCCTTCGGGGAGGTCAACCACTATGCGCACTTCTGCAGCCTCGTCTGCTGCTATTTTGCTTTCGAAACCTAGGTCCAGCCAACCGTGTGACATGGAGTGAGGTGCAACGTACACCACGGTCGGGAAAGTTTTGTGTACATCTTCACAAAATTTTTCCCATAGTGCCGTTTTTTGGATGTCCAGATACTCGGACTCCAAATTCCACTGACAAAAGTGGCTGGGAATGTGGCGTGTTGATGTACTGGTTGCATCGTGCTTGCCATGTGAGTATCTCCAGGGAAATTGTGACCGGTGGTTTTTTTAGATTTTTTTTCTATTCCGCCAGATTCTCTGGGGTGTTTTTGAACGTTAGAGGCTGTGGGCCTTCCACCTGCTCCTCTTGCCTTGCTTGCCCAACTGCTCCCAGACATGGGCGCAGACTAATCCCCTCTATGAGATTATCAAACTAGATTTATTCTTGAATTGAATGGGTTGCAAAAGTGTTTGCAACGAGAAAGAAAAGTTTCCCCGCTGGCACATTTCTCATTTCTTAAATTATAGTTCACTGATGCCGTGGCCTTAATTACATTATCGCCTAAATTTATTGCAGCATACTATTCTACATTGCCCCATTCCATCGCAAAAACATTGGTATAGGGTCCTATATGTATCATGGTCATCCGCCAGTTTTTGGTTATGTCTGGAATATTACATCTTTTTTAAAAATTCTCTGAGACCTAGTTTTTTGCTTCCCTGGTCCAAATAAAGATATCATGATTCTAGTCTACCATTTTTTGAGTGCTGCTTAGCAACCATGGAAAACATTAATAGGAACATTAGTAGAGGGGGCAGATCTGAAGAGGATTGACAATGGCAAGGGGATCTTTCTCCTGGAGAAGATGTGAGACCTATCCCAAAAAATACTTGAGCGAGCCCTTGAGCCTCTGGCAGCAATAGATACTATAGCTTGCTCTATTAACTGATTAAAGACCTATTTTGTAAACAAGTAATAATTTGTTACTTTTATCAAGGCTATTGACCTCAAAAATACCTTGTGTTTTGTGTATAGATAACCTGTGCAGCTGAAATCTGATGCCCCGCATTGATTTCACCATTTGTTGCTCGCTATAGGAGTGTTGAGTTTAGTATATTTTAAGCTCTCTGGTGCTATTTGGGCCTAAACTCCAACAAATGGGGGATTAAAACCATTGAAAATACTAAAATTAAATGAACACCTAAAACTAGAAAGTTGTATTTTTTATAGTTTTATTAGTGCTGTAGGGGAAAGAAAAAATGAACCCTCTCAATATCCAAATGGTTAGTATTTAATTGTATCAAGGGCCAAAGGGAATTCAATAAATAATTTGGAACAGCTTGTTAAAGTTTGAATAAGAAAACATGTAAATTTAACATATTGAAGCTCAGAAGTAAATTCAATTTGGTTAAAAACAGATGGTAGCTAGTGTTAGGCAAGATGTACCCATGGGATAACAATATAATATATTTTAACTAATCACCTTTTTCAAAAAATATTGCATCTTGGGGGCCCCTGCCACGCCTATAAAAAGGGGTGGTCTCAGCTTAGGTGTTGGTTTAGAACTAGAAGTGATAAGGCGGGGAGGGACCTTGGAAGAGCTCCCTTGATTCCACCAACGAGTTTTATATTCCAACTCCCTAAACTCGAACTATTAAGCTGAGTTTTTGTAATATTAGAGAATTAATGCCTGAATTCAACAATTCCACCGCTAATCACCCAGGGCCTTTTGGCTTATTTTAAAATCATATTCATCCCTAATGTCTTCTCACAATATTGGGCTAGCAATTGTCTCAAATTATCCCTTAAAGAGCAACAGGGGAGTAAAGGCATAAAAACAGGCTATGGGCCAGTTTATGGTGACTCCAGAAGCAAGGGATTTAATGGAGCTTTTATCCTCTCGCTTATATGTGACTAAGAATGGGCCCTCCAAAATATTTCCAAGCTTCTCACTCCTAGAAGTGATCCAATTGTGGTAATACAGTACCTAGTCAGATATTTGGAAGGATGGAAGAGGGCTCTGGCTCTCATTGGCAGCTTGACCTTTAGTAACAATCTTAGCCAAGTTAGTCAAAGCCTCATAATGCAATTGGATGATGTGTTGGGCCAACTTTTTCATGTCTTGTTCAGGATAAGTCCTGTCAGAGAAACATCTTTGGCCAATATAGCTGGTACCCCAGGTTCTAACCCACATATCACACAGAAAAGGGAGATTTTAAGGATATGATGGTAACTAATATGATAGTCCATGAGCGAAGTGGGTAAGTAGAGGTCCCAGTGGAAAGGATCTAACTGACCATTTTCCAATGTATAGAGACCAGGGTCCCATTAGCTCTTTCTATAGCACCATTGGTGGATGGATTATAGGGGGCTAAGAAAAGCTGTTGTGTTTCCATGAAGGTGGCAAGAAGTTTTACCACTCAGGAAGTGAAGTTTTTTCATTGTCACAAAGGAGGACCTGAGGGCAACCATCTTTTGTGAAGATATATTGATGCAAGAAAGTAGCCGTGGCTTTTTCAGTCTGAGCGGAGAGAGCCACAGCTTCAACTAATTTAGTGAAATGACCTATTACAACCAATATATATTGATTGCCCCCGGTAGTCTGAGGGAGTGGACCTACTACATCCAACTTAAGGTTTGGAAGGGCTGTTGGGGTGCCGTAGGCTGGTACTAATAATGGGTCCTGAAAATGGATTGTTTTTTGCAGGTCAGACAAGAATCCAGGACCACAGTTATAGTCTCCATGATGCCCTCCCAATAATACCACTCTTTAATCCACTAATAGGTTTTCAAACTCCACCATGGCACATGATAGAGTGAGACTCCATAATCACGGGTACTCGCTCAGATGGCTGGAGATAGAGCAACCAGTTTACTCCTATATTCTTGTATAACTACCCACTCTCCTCCTTATTGTTGCGGGAGTGCCAAGCTAACATCTTTTTTCCTGGCTCATCTTCATCAGCCCACGCCTCAGGATTGATAAAGAGGCCATGCAATTTCTCTGCTTTGCTATTATCGAAGTGCAAGACATGTAACCATGTTACCCCATCAAAGTTCATATGACGCGTTCCAGCTCGATGCTCAATGGTCATATCATAGTGCTGGAGCTTTAGAGCCCAGTTAGCCAACCGTTCAGTGGGGTCCTTCATATTCTGCAACCACTTTAGAGAGGCATAGTCCGTGATCACTTTGAAGGAAGTCCATTATAGTAATGGGCGGTAGGTTTTACAGAAAGTAGGACAGCCAGGCACTCCTTCTCAGTGACGCTGTAGTTGCGCTCATCTTTTGACAGCATTTTTCTAAAAATAGGACACTGGATGATCGACCCCATTTTCATCCAACTGAGAAAAGATAGCTCCAACAGCATAATAGGAGGCATTTGTGAACAAGATGAATGGCTTTCCCTAGTCTGGGTGACGTAGAATAGGCCTTTTTTTCAATAGTGCCTTCAGGGTTTCAAACGCGGCCTTCTGTTCAGCACCCAATTGAACGAAGTGTTCTTATCCAAGAGACATATGATGGGATCACTAAGCTGGGCGAACTTGAGGATGAATGGGTGGTAATACCCCATCATACCCAAGAATACCTGCATGTCGTGAAGGGTTTTGGGCTCAGGCATCTTAGATATCGCTTCCACCTTATCTTGAAGGGTTTTATCCCATCTTGAGATATAGTGTGATCGAAGAAATCCAACTTCTTTTGGAAGAAAGTATATTTGGAGCGCTTCAGCTTGATGTTAAATGCTCGCAAGCTTTAGAACACTTCTTTTATATGTGTGAGGTGCTCGTTGAAGGTCTTGGAGAAGACTGTGATGTCTTCGAGATAGACAATCACACAGCTGAGCTTGAGATCCTGAATAATATGATCCATTGTCCACTGAAAAGTGGCAGGTGCATTATTATAACCCCTGGGGTAGTCAAGTGGGTTGGAAAGGCCTTCACTACAGATAAGGGCGCACTTCTCCTCTTCTTATAGAGAAAGATCCATCTTCCAGTATTTACTAGCCAAATCCATGGCGGAGAAGAACTTTAATCTAGATAGTTGTGCCAGATCGTCATTAATTCAGTGGACTGGGTAGCTGTCCTTCTTGGTAAGGTTATTCAGCTTACAGTAGTCCATAACTACTCGATGACCTCCATTTTTCTTTTTTATAAATAAAAGAGGAGATGACTAAGGGCTTTGTGAAGGTACCAGCAACCCAGTGTCCAACAACTGTTTGAGCTCCATCCACATCTGTAGCTCTTCAACTTTAATTTTCATTAGGGCTTGGATTGGATGGGATGAGCATCCCCAACATCAATAGTGTGAGTCCAACCCTTCATGTGCCCATTGTCGTTATCATATTTGAAGAAGATATTGCTATAGGACTCCAATAAACTATTTACTTTAATAAGCTCTGCAAGGGTTAGATCATCAGAGATTTGGACAGTGGGCTAATTATATAACAATTGATCAGCGGGTAGGCCCATATTGGCCATAGAACCAATACAATGAACTTGTTTAATATACTCAATAGGGACCAGCAGGCCTCTTCCAATCCCCTGATGCTCCTTGACGACCATGTCCTTGTTGGTGAGATTCCCTAACAGGATATTGATTGGTCGCTGAAAAGCTGGGTCTAGCAAGCCTGGTAATACTCTGGTTTTTAAAGGACTAACTCCATCAAGGCTAATTAGGTGCAGTAGGCAGTTATGTGGGATTTGCATGTAATCTTCATGTCAACTACCCTTGTTCACCGGCCTTGATGACCACATCTTCAGAAGCATATAAACGTATACCCATTATGCGTTCATTTATTGAGGCAACATTTTGGTATGCCAGCCTGCGGTGGTATAATGTAGGGATAAAGCAGAAGAGGGATACTTTTTTAGTACTAGATGGTCCCAACCCGAGGGGGGATTCACTGATGTTTATTAAAAAATGCCTGGGCTCCTAAGAGCCTGAGGCGAGGGAAGGGGAGGGAGGAAGCATCGAGAAAGGGAGGGGGTTTGCGCGCCAGAGCCATGCTGAAGTGACAACTGAGCGGAAGAGGGTTGGCGACATAGTGCAGACCTTCAGGGCCATCTCAAAATGTACCTGAAAGTGGGTGATCATGTGTGGAAGGGTCCACACCTGCTGGTCAAAGGCAGCACGAAGGAAGGAGTTAAGGATGGTCCAGATGGCTGTGGCATAGGCGAGGACACGGAGGGGTTGGTGGCGACCAGGCAACGTCTGCTCGAACATGAGGTCTTGCACAGGGTGTCCAGACCAGGGCTGAGCATGGAGGAGCGCACAAGCCTTTGGCCAAAATGCGGCGACACCTGGACAGGTGAAAAAACAATGGAGGTGGGAGTCAATAGGCTCCACACAGTGGGGGAAGATTCGGTGCTGGAAGGTAGGGCCAGTCAGGTCCCCTGTCCTGTATGAACAGTGGAGCACCCTCCATAAGGTGTTAGACATCTTTGCTGACAGGATGGGGTGATATACGTCCTTCCACAATTCCTTAAGGTCAAATCTCATGGAGGGAGGGAGGAGCTCAAGGAGTCTTGGGCGGATGGGAGGACGATCTTGGGGGTTGAGGCGAGTTGTGACAACTTGTCCATTGTGCACAATTGCATGGCGATGGGGGCTGAGGCCAGGGCCTTCCCTTCTGTACAGGAAGGCATGGTGGATCCGCGCGCCTACTCGTTTCAGGGCAAGGAGAGCCTGGTTCCAGTAGGGGGATGAGGATGGTTTCAGGCGATGGCCTAGGTGGTTTGTGAGCCACTCCCCTAATGAGGTCAGAGATGCTCTAGGAAGACCCAGAGCTGCTGACACTGACTGGCGGAGGGCGGGCGCCCATTGGGGCATGGGGGTCGCGTCCCAGCAGACAATCGGCCATAGGAACTTCAGGAAGATTGTGGTGGCGTGGGATCGCGTGTCCAGAAGCCCTAGGCCCCCTTCATTGCAGGGTCAGGCAATGGTTGAGAGGGCCATTGGTGGATGGTTTGAGCCCCAGATCCAACAGCGGAGGAGTACATTGAGCCGCGTATAAAAGGCATCTGTGAATGGGCAGACGTGCGCTAGGAACCAGACTTTGGAGAGGAGGAACACATTGGCCATCAGAGCTCAACCCTGGGGGTGATGTGCCGCCAGTTCCAGCTGGCAATCCTGGAGTTAACTGCTGCGAGGAGCAAGTCCTCATTGTCTTTTAGCGCAACTCCTTGTTGGTTGGTGAGAACGCCCAGGTGACGGAAGGTACCGCGCACAGGTTCAATACCAAATGGTGGGGGGAAGGTGGGGGAGCCGACCTGTACAACTGTTGTCTTGGAGGTGTTGACCATGGCGTTGGACGCCTTGATGTACCTCTCAATGGTCACAGCAGCGAGGGCAACATCCCCAGGGCAGCCAAATGCAATGGCGGTGTCATCTGCAAATGCCATGGTGCGGGTGGGGGCTTTACCTGGGACCAGAATCCCTGTTAGCTTGTCCTGTAAGGAGGCCAAGAGGGGGTCGAGGGTGATGTTAAAAAGGATAGGGCTCAGGGGGTCCCCTTGCTGGAGACCTTGTCCAACTGGTACTGCCACTGTAAAACCCATTGGCGCCAGGACTCTGGTGTGGAGCTGGTCATAGAGCGCTGATATCCAGCGCCTAGCTGTGGGGGAGATGGAAGCAAGCCAGGGAAGCATCAATATACTTCCAGGCCACCCAATCATATGCTTTCTCCATATCCAGGAGAGCCACAAAGCCATTCACCTTACAAGAGTTAGCAGTCAAAGTCACGTGAAGGTCATTATAGTTGTCCCATAACGACCTCCCCGGAATAAAACCGTGCTGGGATGGGGAGAGGCGAGGTGACACCCATTTGGTGATGCGGTTGGCCAGAAGCTTCGTGAAGAGCTTGTGGTCTGTGTTGATCAACGCTATGGGGCGCCAGTTCGCCAGGTTCTCACGGTCTGACTTCTTGTGAATGAGGGTCGTGATTGAGCCTCTGGAGTCGGGGAGGACCTCGCCATTCACCAAGAGTGCAGCGAAGAGGTCGCGGAGGGTTCTGGCTATCACCGCAGGTTCCAGAAGGTACACCTCAAAGGGTATTCCATCTGGGCCTGGGGCTTTAAGCCGTGGGGATTTCAGAAGGGTTTCCATCACCTCCTGGATGGAAATAGGCGCCAGTAGAGCCTCATCAGCCCGTGGGTCAATGGGCGGCTCTGGAGCCCGCCACAGGAAGTCTTGGATGTCCGACGGGTCCACCTGGGTGGCATGGAAGAGGCTGGAGTAGAAGCGGTGTAGTTCCTGCGTGATTTCCTCCTTATCCGAAGTGGTTG
This sequence comes from Massospora cicadina, assembly GCA_022478985.1. NCBI lineage: Eukaryota > Fungi > Entomophthoromycota > Entomophthoromycetes > Entomophthorales > Entomophthoraceae > Massospora > Massospora cicadina. The sequence goes on from JAKSZP010009254.1 coordinate 144,895, forward strand.
TAGTGCCAATCTTCAGTGCAGTAATATCCTGCGCTGTTGACTGGGATTTCTGTTTCTGAAAGAAGAAGCGGGTGGGGCGTTCCCATTGAGCATAGTAATGAGATGTTGTAAAGTTTGCTGCCCGTTCTTCCTGCAGTGTGAGCTCCAAGCGGAGTGCTTCCTGCGCCGCTTCCCAGTCTTCCAACCAACTGGGAGAGGGCGAAGGCTGGCAGTTTCGCTCCAGATGTCTGATTCTGGCTTCCGCCCTTTTGACTCTGGCGCGAGCTGCGGTCATCTGGGCTTTGGCACAGTTGTAAGCAACGCGGGTGATGCCCTCCTTGGTCACCGCCCATCTAGCCTTGTGGTCAAGCAGGTGGGGTGGGGGGAGGTGAGAGTCTCCTGGATGGTCATAGACAGCTTCTCCTTAGTGAAGGGGTTGTTGAGAAGAGCTGGGGCAACCCTAGGCCAGAACCTACGCGACAGTCTAAGCGTGGTGGTGAGGACAACGGTGAGTGACCTGTGATCACTCAGATGGTTGTCACGAGAGATGGGAGAGGAGACGCGGCCAATTAGCAGGGGGCCAATCAGTGCCATATCTATGCGTGACGCTGACTGGAAAGCTCCTCCATCATACTGGATCCTAGTCATGCAACCTAGGCCAGACGCGGAGGGTGGAAGCGCATCCATAAAGCCACTCAGGTGAAGGAAATCCTGGAGGCGACTTGATCCAGGGCGTTCCTTTGCTGCAGGGGTAAGAGTCACGGACGCGACTTATGGTTGTGTTGAAATCTCCCAAGAGGACTGTATTCCGTGGGAGATTGATTTGGACGAGCTCTTCCAAGAGCCAGTTTTGCTCCTGACCTGCATTAGGCAGGTAGATGCTTGCAGCGAAGAAAGAGAAGTCAGGAGTGGTGAGTTTGGCCAGTATGAGGCGGCCACCTAGATATTGTGAAAAAGAATGGGTTTTAACCCGGGGATTCAAAACAATAAGGGCGGCATGGTTTGTCCAGAAGGAGTTGCCTCCAAACTGTTCATTCCATGCAGATTGTTCGTGGGGGAGGATATGGGGCTCCTGGACAGCAGCGATGTCAATTTGTGCTGACCTGAAGTTGTGGAAGAGGCGGGCTCTCCGCTTAAAGTCCCGCACCCCATTCGCGTTGATGGATTGCAGGGCCAGGGTTCTGCCGTGGGGACTCATAGCTGTTCCCCTCCATGTCCTGGGGGGTTGCCAGCGCTTAAACCTGCTGCTGTGAGGCGGCTAGTTTTGAGTCCTTTAGCTTGACTATTAGCTGCAATCCGTGAGGAGCGTCGAGTGTTTTGAGGGGAAGGAGAGGGTGGGGGGCGGAGGACCCAGTAAGCCAGCCTAGGATGCTGCCCCCACTCCGTTGCAGGAGAAGGACCTGAAGGTGCTCAACGGCGACCTCCTCGGTGTCCCCATTTGATGAGTCTGAGTCCATATTTACTTCCTCCAACACTGCAAAGGAGCCTCGCGAAATGGACTGTGGGGTTGGGGTAGGACTCTTTGAGGTGGCACTTCTACCGCAGGCCGCGGGTTGCCAGTCCATGCTGGTGGGCATAGCTCCATTGGGAGCTGAGGGTTGATGCGATAAATCGCTGGTGGAGGTTGGTGGGGGTGCCGCGGAGCCCTGAGTGGGGGTGGCTGACGAGGGGCGCCCTGTGGGAGATTCCTTGCGCTTGGTGAGAGAGGAAATTGACTCTGGGAGATTGGAGGGGGTGCCCACTGGAAGGGGGGCATGAGCGCGAAGGTATCCCGTACCAATAGTGAGGTTAGCTGTTTCAACTGCTAGGCGTAAGGCCTCAGGGGACAGGTTTTGAACGGGAACCCATTGTGTGGGTTGTGGAATTGCTGCTGCGGCCACGTGGGATCATTTTTGGCCTGGTTTAGGCCCCTGGGTGGTGGCTAAGAGGGCTTGTTTTCAAGCTGTGCAGCCACTATACAGGTCTAAGGGCGTTACACCATGAACATCGGGGGCGCGCCTGATCAGGGTCGACAAAACAGATCTCAGGGCATGCCCCAACTACAGTCACACGAGGAATAACCTCAATTTTGTGGGATACAGTGGGGGAGAGGATGAACGACGCCCTAGCAGTGCGAGCCCTTTGAGTGGGAGCATAGTAAGAGGGGACGCTAAAGTCCACTGAAAGAACAGACCCAAAATCCATTAAACTACGATGAAGCGCCAGTTTAAGAGACTCAGGATCAACAGTCGTTGGTAGTTTGGAAAAAGTAACCCTTGAAATTTTCTCCAGGTGAGAGCGTGTGCGGGAGATGCAAAGAGATCCATGCGGAATAATGACCTGGAGGGTGGCAGCATGGTCAGCAAGGGAAGCTTCAGTGAAGCCCACATCGATGTAGTGGCCCTCCACTGATAATGTATGGTGGTGTTAATTGGGAATGTCTCCGCGATCGCTGCAAAGTATGAGAAGTAGTCCTCCGTATAGAACTTAACAGGGTTATGCCCATAATAAAGGTGAATCAAGTGTGAGAGAGTTGAGCGAGGTAGAGCTTTTTGCGCTCTAGTTTTGGCCCATTTCTTCTTAACATCAGCAATAAACGCCACTTCATGGGTATCATCTTTGGGCAGAGTTGGTGCCAGAGGTTTTTGCCACTCCCCAGTGGCTCCTTTGGTACGTTTGTGTTTGCTTTATGCTGCAATCGCGGGTTGAATGCGAGCTGGTAGTTTGGAAAAGTTTTCAGAGTTCCCCTGTTGCTGGAATGTACCAGCAGTTGCTGGCGTCATATTGAATTGAGGGGCGGATTGTTGGGCCTCGCTAAATTGGGGAGGCCCATCCAGATTGGAATTAACTCCAGCCATTTGGGAGGAGGGCGATGTTTCATCACCATTCCAATCTCTTTGGGTAAATTCAGCCCGAGTATTTGCTTTGATTTCGTGGGTAAAACTCACAGGCTTATTGGTGAATTGGTCTTTTTCAGCATATGGCAATAAAGTGCCGACTTGAGAAGTGTCAATTACAGGGTTTAAATGGGACGGGTGATATTAGAACTGGTGTGAAGTTCCAAAATCTGAACCATTTGAATCCCCATTGGGAAGAGTGGATTGTCCCAATTTGGTGCTTAGCGAACCAGAATATGCGGCTAATCCAACCTTACATCCGAGGGTTTGGGGGCCAGGTAGCTGGGTATCGCCCCTCATGGGGGAGCCAGAAACACGGCGTCAGCAATAATAGATGGGGCTGAATTAGCTGACACAATGGGGGAGGTAAATGCCTGGATGGGCTGAGTTGCATTCAACTGAGCAGACGCCATTAAAACAGCGTGGGTGATGGCCTCCTTGGTTGGAGGGGGCCCAGAGGGTTTGTGGGAGGTAGCGCATGCAGAGCTGTTGGGCGTGCAGGTTGCAGAAGTGCGATCAGGTGAACTGGCGCTAGTTGAAGTAGCTTCAGGTTGGGGGGTGGTGCCTGCTTTCACGGCCACTGCTTGAGAGCAGGTGATTCTGGTTGACCTTGAGGTGGGTAACCGGGGGTTGCTTCGTTTGGGGTGGTGCTGGCTCGTTTGGCTGAGCCCGCGGGTTCTTTTGCGGGGTTTCCCGCCATATTTGCTAATAGTTTTCGTAAATCTCTTTAGTGGAGCTAAATTTCAAGGCTGAATTGATTTTCGAAAAGTGATGCTTAGCAGAAAGAGATTCAATGCAGAAGAGGGATATTCAATTGTGCAAACATAATCCTTTTTATTAAGCTCCTCATTGGTTAAAATCAGAGGGACCTGTTAGTTAAGTTTTACTGGGGACCCAGTGTTAAGGATAGCCCTAACACACACTCCATTTACTACAACTTCCACTTTAGTTAAGGTTCCATTAAGGTTGGGAGAAAGAGCGAGAAACTTCATTAATTGGAGAGTAGAGGCAAGTTGTTTGGATGTCTTGGGTATTTCTCCTGGATAGACTGCAGGGTATGAACACACTGGTTTGGGCGGATCAAGGTGGCAATACAATGGTCAGCGTCACTGGCAGTGTCAATGACCTCAAAACCCCTCAACACTTTTATGGAGATAAGTTTGGCGGGGGATTCTAGCCCAATCCACTCTATCAGGGCTAAAACTGTCGGGCACCTCTACTTCAGATGGGGCTCCTAAGACATAATGACTGACATCCTTACAAACCCCTTCATATTCATCATCATAGGGATTCTCAATGCAAGGCAACGCTTTCATTGGTTGGAAGGTAAGGTCAGGGCTTCCATATTGCAAGTGGGTTCCTCGGGCTACTCAATTAAGGCTCTATATTTATCCTCTGTTGTAGGGGTTTGGGTTTCCCCACTGCTACAGGTTTTAAGCTAGAGTTGGCCGGAGGAGATGCCAAGGGGGATAGAGATAGTACCTTGGCAGGACGCAATAATTGAGGCACTTTAAAAGGCTGCTCTAATGACATAGAAGATCAGGGCAAAGTGATAGCCAACTTCACTGGCTGCACTTTGGGAGCTGAAGATGGAGGTGAGCACTGCCCCGCCACTGCTAGTACCCTCTTTTTTCTCTTCATCTGGGGAGGAACATCTTGTTGCATCAACTTTGCGGGAGCAGTTTTCCAAAGGGAGAGAGCCATAGAAGAGGCTGGAGAGGTTATAGTGTATTCTCGCCTTATAGCTCCTGGCGTAGTATCAATATCATAGTAGTCAGCCACCGCTAATAAGGACACTTTAATATCACGTACATTTTTGAAGGTGCGCTTGACTGAAGATATATGCAGTGCCAAGAAGGGAAGAGGCGCTAAACTAGCCAAAGTAGCAGCAATGGCATCATCTATTGGTAGCCTTTTTGCCAACAACAGAGGCTGAGCTTTACTATAAAATCGATAACAAAAGAGGGGATCAATTCTACTTCCTGCAGGCCAAGGCACATAGAAACCTTTTTTTCGCCGTTGTAAGCTTTGTGTGGAGTTAAACTCCTCACTAAGCGCTTGCTTAACATCCGCCATGTTATGAGATTGACCATGTGAGGAAACATTGTTTCTTGAGCCATACGACTCAAGCAGGGGAGGATGAACCTAATTTTTTTTGGCCAGTCGCTCCTTCCATTACTGATTCATAGACATACAGGAAGGATTTTATACTTCTCATACCAGGTGTAAACTTATTTCAAAGAGGGGGCTTATGAATGGTGGGGGAGGCCCCATAAAAGCCTTGAGAAGAGTGCTGCTCAAGCCTTTTTAAGGCAAGACAAAGCACTAGCTAACAGTCGTCCTAAAGCAGCTAACTTGGATTCAGATGCAGTTGACATAGTTAAACAGAATATTTTTGGTGTACATGGTCCCCTGTAGTGAGCGCCAGGACGTTGGATTTTAAATATTTTAAGCTTGCTGGTGCTATTTGGGCCTAAACTCCAACAAATGGAGATTGAAACCACTGAAGATAATAAAAAAGTGACCACTTAAAACTAGAAAGATGTATTTTTATAGATATATTAGTGCTGTGGGGGAAAGAACAAAATGAACCCTCTCGAGATCCAATTGGTCAGTATTTAAACTGTATCAAGGGTCAAAGGGAATTCAATGATAAGTTTGGAACAGCTTGTTACAGTCTTATTAAGAAAATATGTAAATTTAACCTATCAAATCTCAGAAAACTCGCTCCAGTTAAGCTGAATGATGGATGGGGTATCTTTTTTTTTTTTTTTAGTACTAGAAGGATGGGGTATCTTTTTAGGGCAAGATGTGCCCATGGGGTAATAATATAATATATTTTAACCAATCACCTTTTTAAAAAATTATTGCATCTTGGAGGGTCCCTGCCACGCCTATAAAAGGGGGTTGTCTCAGCTTAGGTGTTGGTTTAGAATTATATTTGATAAGGTAAGAGGGACCTTGAAAGAGCTCCCTTGATTCCACAGATGATTCAGAATGTTCTGACTCCTTTTTTAGCACTAGTGGTGCCCAACCCAAAAGTGGAAGCCGCCATGCATCTTATCTGCAAATGGGCCAAACAAAGGGATTATTAAAAGTAAAAAATTATTAATATAGATATCTCTTTTGAGCGAATTTATTAAAAAAGCATCCATTAATTTTCCATCGCCACCTACACCATATCAGTTTTCCATTTATGCCAGCAGAACCGCCACCTGCTGCCCCAGCGTGGGGCAGCAACGCTCCACCTGCTAGCGTTTTCCGCCCAGCAGGCAAACTCATATGGACGGACTCATCCAGCCCACCTAATGCATCAGGCTGATTTGTCCCTCCAAGGGACTTATTATTACTCTTATCATGAGTCCACCCAACCTGCCCCCACCCACTTGCCCTACCCTGATCCAATATTTTCTTTTGTCTCCAAGTTGAATATGGGCATCTCCTCCCATATGCTGACAAAGCAATAATTGAATTGGAAACAACCACATTTTCACCAGTGGGATTTGTTGTCTTCCGCCCTTATAAGGGCTATTTTTATATTTAATTTTCCCAGTGAAGAGGACGCAGCTGCTGCAGCAACTACGCCATTAATATATAAAAACACATTATTATTACAACCCGTACATGCCTCCCCAGTGACACCACAATGGTGGTGACCTTTGCAAACCTTCCTTTGCACCTTCCCCCTTAAACACTCAATGAAGAATTGATGATGGTGCTGTCCAAATATGGTACAAACCCCATCCTCCACTTTCTGGTCCCAAGCGGAGCTGAGCGGTTAGTGGCACCATGGGCAATGGCCACCATAACCCCCCCCCCCCCCCCATCAGTCAACCATACCCCAGCACATCCCACCACATGCCCATATCCCATCGGCACCAGATCACTTCTTTTGGGCTATTATTGACAATGGCCGCACCATTTGCCCACACTGCCATGAGTTGGATAATTCAAAAAAAAACCTGTAGCTACAATTCAAAACAAGCGGAATCCGCCAAGCCCACACATGAGGCCACACAAACAGCGTTTGAGTGGGGATTTTGGCTGCCCCCACCCCCTCCAGCTGAACTCTCAAAAATAGCAACACCTTTGCAACCAAAGCCCAAGCCGGCTTAATTTCTCACAATATACCCAATAAGGAGCAGGTTTAGACCCAAACTTAATCCAACCAATTTCACGCCCCAAAATTTACCCAACCAAAACCATGTCCCTCCAAATCAATCCTGCTTAACCAAAATCCCTAGATCTTATTGGATGAAATAACTGAATCTAAGGAAATTATCCCACCTCCTGACTTTCCAAATAAATTTGGAACTGTATCTACCTTCAGATTTAGATGCCCCATTCCCACCCAAGAAATGTGTCCCCAAACCCACCGCTACCCCATTCTTGAGTGACCATCAACTTGCCAAGGCCACAGTGGCCTCTCCTGATAGCTGCCATCCCAGCAAAGCTGTGGCACTCTCTATCACTGAATTTAATGAAGGCTACATTTAATTGATTTCCCTGCTGATTTCCCTGAGGTTGCAAAAGTGGAAATTGAACGGTTAAGGGAAACTGCCACCTTTGCTGTCAAGCAAGTTGTTGCACTGGCAGAATTTTCCCCCTACACACATATCAACAGAGCTAATATCACAAAATTTTCCCAGCTTCCTGATGCATGCATACAAGCTGAACACCATGTTGACGAATTCCTGGAGCTATAAAACAGGCCAAGATTTTTACCAGAGAGCTTAACAATTATCTATTTTTCCTCAACCCACATCCAGTGGATGCCCCAACCCCCTTGCTCTCAGCTCTGATCCGCCTCTTCAATTTATGAAGATTAAATTGATAATCTGCTTGATCCCCCTCCCTCTCCCCCTCCACCATGGTGGAACAAAGAGGTTCATGACTGCTACACCTGGTAGGTTAATTTTCCTTTTTGCTTTGGTGTCTCGCCACTCATTTAAGACGTTTGGTTTGTGTTTTTGGTCATTACTTTGTATTGGTAATGTCCACCCCCTGGTCGGCTCACCTTTAATAAAATTTAAAAATTTTGATTTGAAAAATTCCTAATACAGCCCCTAAGTTATCAGCCTATCAATCCATATCAGAAGATGAGGAGGCTTTGGGGAAGCTTTTGTACAGTGCCCACTTTAGCTGGCAGACTATGGCAGACAGCATTAGGGTGGGAGCATCAGTGACATGGGGCATAAGGAGGTATAGTTGTGGGTTTTCTTCGTTTATGAGGCCAGTGGTGTCCATCGCCTCAATATATCAAGAAAGTTGATTCTCAATGAAGGTGATGAGAGCTGGCACACCAGTGAAAGACTTAATGCGCTAGCAGGTTTTGGGATAATTAGGGTCAAAAAGAGAAGTTTTTTCCATGTTGATGCAAGCACAGCTCACATTAAAAGTGAGCTCCTCAATTTCATATTTTACATCTGCATCAGAATTGGAGGGAAAATTTGGGATAGGAACACCCTCAACTAGGGTTTTATCACCCCATGTAGATGCTGATGGAGGAGGGTGTTGGCATGGGCAGCTGCATCTTTAACCGCCATTTTTATTTATATTTTTATACTTTGGGAAGCCATTTTAAGAGCAAAAACATCTGTGGCGCAAATTGGGAGGCTTAATAAAAACTCCTCCAATGCGAAATTTGGCTTGACATTGAACGTCTGGTCTCTTTCATCAATCCAATCAAGACACTCAAATGGATTTACCTTGCCAGCGCTGGCCCAGCCCCAGGAATTGGTTTGGTGCAGAACCTGATTGGCTGTGAACAGTCAACCATGGCAGATCAGCCAAAACTGTTTCATCCATTGACTCAGAATTCTGTAACCCAGTTAAACTATATAAATTTTAGAAAAATAGAATCTTGATTGGCTGCTGCTTTCAAAGCAGTGCCAGAATTCTCTGAGGTTGGGGGAAGGAGAATTACACCCCATTCAAAGAATTTGGGCATAGCCACAGCTAGGCTGACACCAGAAGTAGGGGCAGCAGAAGTGGCAGAGGTGGAAGCTGTGGGGCACTTGCGCTTCAAATAATCCAATTTGAAGAACAAGGGGCAAATTGTACAGCCGTTCTTGACCTGCGCCCAAAAGGGGTGAACCAGTGTAGATCTGATCACCGTAAGAGGGGGAATTGCAACATGAGTATCATGATGGAAAGGGCGGATCATTGCAAAATGCTGGAGGCACTGCCAAAAGATCTTCCCCATTGGGCACCGCAAACTGTAGCATGAGGTCTGCACCATAAATGGCAAAACTTCCATGAGTTCATGGTGGAGGCGCTCAGGGAGAGATGGGAAGGCAACCCAGCAAACTGGACCATCAAAGTGGCCTCATCTGGAAGCCAGGTGCAAACTGTAGGAAGCGGAATTTTTTAAAAATTAGTAGCAGCTTTGCTGCTGCTATTGCATCAGCTTTAGAGTGGAGGCTAAGGTCAAAATACCCCTTAAAGGGGAAGAAATTAATAAACCTGGTGGGTTTAAAACCCACCGTGACCATCTTGATGATGGCCACACTTGCATATGGGAAGAGATTCCAATATGCAACCTGAAGGCCAAAATGCAAACTACTCTGGGGGAGCACCAACGGGCTCCAGAGCTCTGCCTAGGTGGTTGTGAGGTGGAAGGCCAAGTCCTGAGGGGGGACATAACGCATGGTAGCATTAGAGGGGCTAGCAGAGCCAGCCTGGGTGCACTTCGGCAGTGGCCAAAAGATGGCAATGGGTGGCACACTACCACCCCACACTGGGGCAGCAGGCATCGACTGCATTGACAAAGGTAGGTTTAACTTGATAGAGTGGCCGTTTTTTTGTTTTTTTAATATAAATTTGGCTTTGATCTCAGATATCAAAGCAAAAGAGAGTTCAGAATATTCTGACTCCCTAAACTCAAACTATCCAGCCAAGTTTTTGTAATATTTAGAGATTTTTTGCCCCAATTCAACAGATTCCACCATTAATTGGCCAGGGTTTTTGGCCAATTTTACAATAATCTTTATCTCTAACTCTATAATCACAATATTGGACTTGTAATTGTCTGACAAGGAGGTTAAAAATTGTTTATTGAGCATTTTGTTTTTAAGTATTAATTTTGACCATCCTATCAAGGACTACCTCAAGGTGGAGGTAAAGCCATCTTCTGAAGCTGAATTGGTTGTCCCTGAGGTCCATCCAAATCATTCTAACGAGATTTTTCAATTATGAGCGGAATTGAAGGCTCATGTTGGCCTACTTTCTGATATTCTATTAGGTCATGATTGTCAAGTGAGAAACTTAGTATATGATATGGCAATTCCTCAATCCCGCGTTATATTCCTTAATAGTGATAAGGACAGAGCTGTTCAATACACTACCAATTTGTTAGATAATAACTCCTTACGTATGAAACTTAACAGTCAGGAATAAATTTGCAATCCCTAGTAAGTGAAACAGTTTTTTGAAAGTGGACTTTCTGGCCGCTACCCAGATGATTGTTAATAGAGGTCATGTTGCAGGAGGAACATTGCCAATTTTTAGTGAAATTATGAATCAATTAAAGTTGGAGATTTGTCAGAATATCTACAAGTGTCACCAAAATCCAGCTGATTTGGAAACTCTTCTGTTGAAAATGAAGTGAGGATGAGGCGGAGCAAGTTGCTTGTAACTTGCCTGAGGTTTCCCTCTGTTCTGAAAGTTGGAGTTTCCGTGAATCCTGGCAATTCAGCGGCTTTCTGCCATATTAATTCCATCCCTCATTTTGGCGATTTAGAATACTAAACTGGGAACCACAAGCCATAAGCCTTACATCCATGAAACTTATTTTATGGTCAACCTGTTTACTCACTGAAGTTCTATAGAAAGGTGAATCTACATAGTTTTCTGATTCTATTTGAGATAAGTATTGGCAGAGCGTCTAAGACTTCTAATTTGGCAGTGGTAATGAACTCGTTGGACTCCAAAAGTCAGCAAATAATTATGCTAAAACTAAAGAAGGCCATTGTTTTCTACCTTAAAGCCAAGGACCTTCTTATCAAGGTGTCTGGTGGAGCTGAAAGGATGACTATTTATAAGGTGGAATACCTTAATATTTTAAAAAGAGATGAACTATCTAAGTAACTGCCAACTCTTTTATTTAAGGGTGCAGACACTATTTGGGGCTAACGTTATAAACAATTTTGATTCTCATATTGCTCTTCACCACGCCTATGAGCCGTACACAGAATTATATCATGCTCTGATCCAGTTCTGAGTGAGAAAAATGATATTACTTATATGTTAAATTATCTCCATCATTGCGCTAGCACTTTTAGAAGTGCTTAAACAAAGAATGCGGAAGCCACATGGCTAACTTAACTGGTGTATCTCCCCATTAAGAAATTAACTTGGGAATATGGCCCTCATATTAAAAGCTTGATAAAAATCAGATCACCTTTTATTTTTATAGAATTTAAGGTATTATGACAATCAAAGCCCTAATTTAAGTTCTATGCCTAGGGTTCATTTGGCATACCCCTTTGGAAGAAGTGGACTTGGGAAAAGTCAGGGCGTAGTAGAGCAGGAATCTTCTACATCGGCTTCTTCTAAAAGAATCCCAGGTAAAAAACTCTGACCCACCCTTTTATCTGGCAGAAGGATGACATTGATGTCTTGGCTCTGGCAGTTTAGCAAGTAATATCTGATTATATGATAGTTGTGATCAACCACTCCCTGAAGAAATGCAAAGCTGAGTTGGCGCCAAGAATAATAGTGAAGCCTTACACTTAACAGGTAGCATTGCAAGAGCTTCTAGTTCCCTCTGGCAATATTCCTTTGATTGAATGGGTACAGTTGGTGATGTTTATTAAGACTTTAACGAAATTCAGCCTCCAGCTAGGCATAGTGATTTAAACTTTTTAAGTCAAGCTGTCATGGACAAAAAATCCCATTTCTGACAGCCATAAAGATAACTCTTTGGTGCACCGACAAGCAACCAAAGTAGCCTAACTGAGTAGGTAGAGGTTTGGGGCACCAATAGCGCCAAAGATTACCTACTCGAGTTGGTTATGCAAGAATTTTAATAGTGGTAGGTCTGACCCAACCATGCAAAAGCTCATCAAAACAGATACCCAAAAAAACCAACAGGTAAGCAAGATATGCTACCTTGAAACAACCTTTATTTTTATTTGTGATACAAAAAGGGCCCGCCAACCAGAGCTTGTTTGAGGAGCAACTGACAATGCTCCACAGGAAGGGAAAGCTAGGGTAAATTTTTTGAAGTGAACTTTGAAATTGGAAACTTCTCTTTAACCGCTCAAAGTCACTTTTGAGCGATTTTAAATTTAAGTTAATTTATCCACAGCCATCTGCCCAAACCTATTCTTTGATGTCCTTGGCTCTGCCGCCTGCCACCCCAGTGTGGGGCAGCAGTGCACCCCCACCTAGCGTTTTCCGCCCTGCAGGCAAGCGCGTTCGGACAGGTTCAAACAGCCCGCCCACTGCTTCCAACCGTTTTGTCCCCCCCACGAGACCTAGCACTCCACCTGGCGCGCATCCACCCTTCTCGCCCCCATCCTCTCGCCCTCCCTCGCTCTGCTATTCGCTATTGCCTCAGAGTGGACTATGGACGTTTGTTCCCATATGCCAATAAGGCAATTATTGGCCTAGCCACTACAGCCTTTGCGCCAGCTGGCTTTATAGACTTCCGCCCTTTTAAGGGCTACTTTGACGTTGGGTTCCAATCTGAGGAGGATGCTGAAGCGGCAGCACAAACTCCTCTAATTTATAAAAAACCCCATTCCCACAACCCGTACTCGCCTCCCTTCAGACACCACGCTAGTGGTATCCTTTGCAAATCTCCCATCACACCTTCCACCCCAGGTTTTGTATAACCAGTTGGTCGCGGGGCTCATGGCTTATGGCACTCAGCCCAACCTCATCTTTGCCATTCCTTCTGGTGCAGAACGCCTTGCTGCTCCTCGTGCAACAGCCACCATCATACCACACCACCCTACCATAGCCCAACAAATCCCACCCCGCGCTAGTGTGGCTGCAGCACCTGATCATTTCTTTTGGGCTCGGGTCAATAATGGTAGGCAGATTTGTTCCCTCTGCTTTGGCCTCGACCATGCAAAAAGAGCGTGCCCTAAGGCCAAATCTGCTGATGCAGCTTCTGACCCCCCCTCTGGAGGTTCAGTATGGGGCGCTTTGCTGCCCCTCCCACCCTCCAATCTCGTTCAGTGGGCCCACATGGAAAATCAGCCCCACCCAAAACCTCCATCCTCACTCTCCCACCCAAATCTACGCCAGCCAATCAGAGCAATGCTTGGACCAACATTTGTACCCAAGCAGCTGCCCATTCGCCCAATCCTACCCACTCAAATTTAAATGCCACTATTCCAGTGAACCAAAATCCATGGGATCTATTGGCTGAAACTGACGAATCAGGTGATATCCTTATTAGTAAGCATACAGGTCAACCTCTCTGCCATGGCGATTATGATCAGGCAGAATTTTTCCTTCCCGACTTTGATGAAACCCCTACCCCTCGCCATTTTGCTCCTCTACCCAATACAACCCCCTTCCAAAGTGACCACCAGCTCGCCTTAGCTGCGGTGGCCTCTCCTCATTGCCCAAAACTACGCACCGCGGTGGCCCAGTCAGTGGCTCAGCTCCAGCATGGCCTGCCCACCATCTTCTTCCCCCTGACTTCCCTGAATCTCCCTGCAGTGACATCTCAAAATTATTTGATGATGCTGAAATTGCTGTTATGAATGTCGCAACACTTGCTTCATTCAACCCCTCAGCCAAAATCACCCGCCACAGTATCTCCCTTTTCACCCAACTTCCTGAAGCCCGCAAAGAAGCTGAAGTTCTCCTCGCAGCTTTTGTTGAGACACTTTCCCGTCATTATCTTGATGCAGAAGTGGAAAACTCCTACTACGCTGACCTCAGCCCCCACTATGCAGATGCCCCAACGCCCTGGCTCTCTGCTCTGATCTGGTACTGCAACCAACACCCCTTGATTGAGGCGGGTCTTTCTGAAAACCAACCCCCGACCCCTCCTCACCCTCTGCCATGGTGGGTTAAGCAGTTTCTGCTTCCCACCTGGTTAGTAGTTTGTTTTGCCATTTTGAGTGTTGTGATCAGTACTGTCCGTCCCCTGGTCGGCGTACCTCAAATAAATCAAAATTGAACTTTGAAATTGGTAGGCATGCCTTATAAAGGCCGCCCCTTGGGGCCTCACCTGAGTCATTGATTAGGCTCGCACAAGCCTAATCTACAACTTGGGCAAGGCACAACCCAGCGCCCAAAATAACTAAACCAAAAGTATTTCTAAAATGAATTGGCTCAGATCTGAAAATCTAACCCCAAGCCAATATGTATCAATCAAGACAAACTTGATTGTTACACAAGAGGAATCTTGGGATCTCCTAGAAATAGATCTACAAGACGCTTATTTTTATGAATGCACATATATTGGTGTTTCAATAAATAAGCTTAAAGTCTATGTAATTGTTGACAGTGGGCACCAGTTAATATTGTGCCCACAAAACTAGTGATGCAACTGAGCCTTGCTCCTAACATAGATCGTTGAGAAGTCTATAATACTCTGGTCTCTCAGACCACAACTTTTTAAGGAGCATACAATATATTGCCACTGCGTTTCAGCTCACTGCTAATCTCTGTTACCACTTTACTGGTTTCCCTAATCGAAACAATGATTTTCTTAATGAACCTCAATAATGCGGACTCATAGAGTCAAGGCTCATCCAGAGGAAAATACTTTAAAGATACTCAGAAACCCACTTCCTTTATTTTATAATCATAAGGATAAGGCCCTTGTGTCTCAAAAGTGTTTGTCAACCTAGTGTTCAATAATGTTATAGTGCTTATATGTAATCAGTGGATCCAAGCCTAAATGTGGTAGTTACAACCAAATTGCAGAATCTAAAGGTATTCTGCTACATAGTAATCATATTTTAACCTATTTTAGAGGGCCAAAAATTAATAGTGGAGACAAAATCTAATTTTGATTGTTTCACAAGAATTACATGGTGAAATATTTATTACTTCTGCCATTCCAATTCAGAACCTGTTGCCGCGCCTGGAATTATTCTACCCAACCATGGCAAAATTCAGGTGCTTTTGCTAATTTATATGCATACCCTATTAAAAATTCAACATCAGCTTATCACTTTTGTGCATTTTATTAGTTATGAAGTCCAGAATATTTTTGATAAAAGTCATTTTGATGAACTAGACCTTAGTGGCAATATTGAACGATCTGTTTGATCTCTAGTACCTCAGGAAAGTTTATATATGAAAAATTAGGATAAAAAAATCAAGCGCTGGCCATTTTCAAAAAGTACAGTGTTATATTTGAAAAGGACAACAGTAATTTGGGTTGTGCACATGATGCATTTCATCATATTGATATCAGAAATCAGCCGCGCATTTGGCTCCATCTGATTAGATGGCTAAAGGCAGTGGAAGAAGTCATTATTACAGAAATTAATCAGCCAGTGCAACACGGGATGCTAGTGCCCTCCAAGAGTCTTTGAGCCTCACCCATTGTTGATCATTAAAATTAAGGGACGGTTCAAACTGGGTGGTGGTATACTACTGAAAGCTTAACCATATTAAAAAAGGATTCAAATCCTTTACTAAGATTTTTGATGCGCTAAACTGCTTGAGCAGCGAGAAATACTTTCACCATAGAATTAAAACTCTGGCTACTGGCAGTTAGAGCTTCCCAAAGAGGTGCAGGAAAAAGGCGCAGTACTACAACTCAGGGCCTCTACCAACCTACTTGAATGCCTCATGAGCTGTGCAATACCCCTGCGACTTTACAGCAGGCTATAAATATTATCATCAGTGATTTAAAAATTTCCAGTGTAATCGTGTATTTATTATATCAATGTTTTTCTAGAACGTCAATGAACATCTGCAACATCTGAAAGAGGTCTTCTACCATCTCTTAAGGCTGATCTGAAGATCAAGCCACATAAGTGTAACTTTTCAGGGAGCAGCAAGGGTACCTGAGTTTCAACATTGATAAACGTGGATTGCGGCCTCAGATGGCAAAGGTTGAAGCAATTGAATGCATGGAGAAAATGGGTAACAAAAGCGACATTCAAGTTTTCCTTGGAATGATCAGCTATTACATCCAGCTTGTAGAAGACTTCAGAAAGATAGGTGAACCACTATTTCACCTCCTTAATAATGGAGTATTATGAGTGGACTGGAAACATTAGCTAGCCTTCTATAGTTTCAGGCTATACCTTACCCAAACGTCACTGTTGATGTAACTCAAATCCAAAAAAAATATTATTATTCAAACAGATAACTCTCTCAACACCGTCAAGGAAGTGTTATCTTAATTTGATTTTGACAGAATTGAGCACCCCATTACTTATTGCAACAGACGTTGGTGTCCATGAACGAAATAAACACTAAATGAGAAGGAGTGTATGGCAGTTAGTTATTCTTTAAACAGTTCCAGGTTTATGTCCTTTGAGTAAATTTTACCATAGTAACTGATCATACCTCCCTTTTTTTGTTATGAGATTTGAAGGAGCCTGAAGGATGATTAGCCCGCTGGGCCTTGGAATTGCAGGCTTACAATTTTTGAAATTCAGCATCAACCTAGTGACAACTATCAAAATGCCAATGGGCATCTCAACTTCCCACCATGGCCTTAGTGGCCAATGTGGCAGATGATTTATTTGAAAAAGCGTTAACCCAAAGTTATAGCAACAAACCAGTGGAAGTTCAGCGCTCCTTAGAAAGTTAAGGATTAAAACAGTTGTAAAAAATTTAAGCTTTATATGATTATCAATGATCAGCAATCTTGGATACCCCTTCCAGTGTATTTTAATTTTATTTGGGGAAGGCTGACCATGAGACGGACACTTCTGATATGTAATAATAATCAAGCACTAATATGCGTAAGGGGCACCCCAGAGAAGCTAATGATGTCTCCTGTTGCCAGTGGGAACGCCAAATAAAGGAAGAGGGGTATCGTGAATAGAGGCTTGCTCCACTATTGAGCACATATGAAGGAAAGGGTCTGAAGTAATGAACCAAACCAGAAACCAGGATGAGACAAACTGTCATTGTCAGGATGGTAGATAATTCAACAACTTGCTTGAAAGTGGTCCATAAGGTGCAAATGGAATCAGCGTACAGCTTCCTGGAGGGTGGAAGTATAACCTGAAATGGCATCCAAGACTACCGTGTGGATAGTCCACATTGCAATTGCTACCACAAAGGCTTGGAGGGAAGGTTGTATTGGGGAATTCAAGGACAAGGCGAAGTTGTCCTTAGATAGTATGAAGGGCTGTGTTTTCTCCTGGCTAAAGAGACGTTGAACCTCATGCCAGATCGCTTTAGATGGAGGTCACTCTTCCAGGAGGTGGACCAAAGTCCCATATTGGTCACACATAACACATGAGGAGTGTGATGCGTTGGATCTCTTAGCATTACAGTATACACATTTAAAGCTGCAACACATGGGAACAAATATGAGGCTGCAAAAGAGGGTGATGGGCGTACTTACAGATGGCTTTCTGGGTCTCTAGGGAGTAGGGGATGTCCAACATGTCCAGATAATCCACTCTGTACATGATAGGGGACCTCCTTGGTATCAGAACTGTTCAGAGTGGCTTGGCCTTATACTTTCTATATGAAGCAGGGAGTAGGGCGAACCCTCTGGGCAATGTTCCCACTGATAAAAATTCTCCACTCTGCGCTCCACATGGAGAGGAGAATTCGTTTGAAGTGTGGCAGCATCCCATGTGGGCCCAAAGCAGAGGGATGTGAGGCAAGATATTTTAACAGAGAATGGGGGTGAGTAGGATTGCTGAGTCCCAGGGCGCGGGAAAATTGGAGTGGGCCACACGTGACCAGTGTAGGGCTTAAAGTGTGGGATTGGTGACTGCAGCAATCCAGGTGCCAAGTATTTTGGCGTCATGGGCCTCAAGTTGAGCAGTCCTATACCTCCACTATGGCGAAGGCCAAACAAGACATCCAGGCGCACTGGCTGTGGGCTTAACAAAAGCCACCCTTGCAGGAGGGCGCATAACGAGGTGAAGAAAGATGGGTAAAAGGCAATAGCATGGGCCACAAACCAAGCTTTAGATAGGAGAATAGATTAGGCCAGCACAACTCTGCCTGGTAGGGTTGTTTGGTGGGTTCTGAGGGAGGCGATGCGTTTTATGACATTGTCCAGGATATGGTGCTCCATCACCGATGTGGCATACCCTCCCGCCTCCAGCCACACACCCAAATAGCGTAGTGGACCAGCAGTGGGTCTTGGCATGAAAGAGAGCACAAGCGGGGTGGTATGGGGTGGGCGGGGCAAGAGAACTCGTGAGCTAGCTGATGAAGCAGTTAGGAAATGGGGTGTTGGTGACCAGCGGGCTTGAAACTGTCCAAGGAGAATGATTTCAGTTTATGAGGCGTTAAGTGCAGCGTTACTTACCCTGGAGATAAATCTGGATAATAGCCTCAGGCGCATGCATCTTAGTTGTTAGATACCCCATCCACACAATCATCAGCAAGCTCCAAAATCTTATTTGGTGCTTACCTTGTACATGGACACCAGTAAGGCGGGAATTCACGTTGCATAAAAGTGGGTGAGGCTGAAGTTATACAAGAGTGGGCTCAAAGGGTCTCCTTGGTGGAGGCCCCTTTGATGGCGAACCACATCAGTGAGGAGGCCAGAGCCATGCACAGACATTGTGGCAGATTCCATAACACCATCACACAATCTAGAACTGATGGGGGAGGTGGAACTTGTGGGGGAAGGCTTTGAAAAAAAACCTAGTTGACTATCATAAGCCTTCTGCTGGTCTAAAAAACAAGTGCCCTTTTAGCCATGGATTAGCAGACTTTGGCTACATTGTGCATATTGTCCCTATAGACAGATTGGGAATGAAACCAAATTGCTCAGAGTAAATGAGATCAGAGGTAACTTCCCCTAGTCGGTTGGCCATAATTCTTAGTAAAAAAAATTAATATCTGTGTTAGTAAGTGAAATGGGGCACCAGTTGGCCAAGTCTAGCTTATCCTTTTTTTATACAGTGTTATTTTGAAAGCCTCCTGGCTCCCAGGAGGGAGGCGCGTTTCTAACAAACACTGGTTCATTGAGGCAAGCAACAAAGAGGAGACATAATTAAAACATCTCTTATAGAACTCATAAGGCTTTCTGTCTGGACCTGGGCATTTCCTGTGAAGTGCACTACCAATGGCATACCAGAGTTTTTCCCAAGAAATTAAATTCATCAACTATGGATAATTAGGAAATGGTGCAAATATGTGCACTTTTGAGAAATTTCTTCAACTTAGGCTGGTTTGACTTGATCAGAGAAGTACAATTTGGAGTAATAATTTTGAACTTTAATTGCTACTTCAGCCAGAGTATCTTCAATGGAATGGTCCAGCCATCTCACCTGTGTGCAGGCCAAGCTCTGTCATGGCGTGAAGAATTTTGAAAAAATAGGTGGAGCACATGTCACTCACCATTATATTTTTTGCCTTATATATTCACACAAATGCAATGTTTGTGTTGTTTTACCAGTGTATTGAGTTGAGCAGACACTTCTGCCCACTTACAACCCAAAACTAGGCTGTAGCCTGTAGTCGGGACATTAGAATAAGGTGGTCCACTTCTGCAAGCATGCACCTTTTGACTTCAAATGCAGCCCAAGAGTGACGTGATGAGAGGTGGCGTGCCTGGCAGATGGTGTTTGCTTTGAAGGTGGACCAAGTAGTAGGCGGGTCCACACAGAACAGTGTTGCAAACTCCGCTGCTGAAGTCTCAATGTCTACCCATGAGAAAAACCTGGGCGTCATTACTTTTCTAGACGAAGTCTTCACCACTTTGGCGCCTGTGACACTGGGTGCAAAAAGAGAAGGGAATCAACACCAACCTGTGGTTGGAGAAATCGATTTTTGTCATTGTAAAGTGTGCAACCTATAACTGAAAGTTCAACAGGTCAAGAATAAGGTCAATGCGGGACATGGACCTCAGCTGACGATTGTGCACATGGGGATGAGACATGTTGTGGAACAGAGTTTCATGTTTAGGTATGGTATCAAACAGCTTCAAAGTTGCTTTTAGAACGCAAAGTTTTATGTGCACCTACAAGGGGGCAGGCGCAGAAGGCTAGCAGTTGGTGGCTGGGTTGGCCCAGCAGTTCATATCACCCACCACAAACAGGTTAGAAGGAAGTGGAGGGAAGTAACGTCTGAGAGGAATTCCCAGCAAACCCACACACAGGTCAGGGCATAAATTTTAATGATAGCGTGCACTTTGTTTCACAAAAAGGACACTACAAGCAGATGGCCATAGAGGTAATAATGTTTAGAAATAAATTTAAAGACAAAGGGTCACATATATAAGCACCCCACAGTGCGGTGACCAAAAGGAAAGGGTAGGGAGGAGCATGGTTAGCCCATGTTTCCTCTGCACCGTGTGGACAGTAGGTTTTCTGAATGGCCAGGATGTCAACAGGTAAGTTATTTTTTAGAAACACAGTTTCCTAGTCTGGGATGGCAAGGCCTTGAGTCCTGCGATGTTCAGTGTCCCTATTGTGAAGGCTCCCTCATTGAATCTAAGGTGCAATGGGAAGGACCCGTTGCCTTACTCCAGTCCACTTTCATCATGCATATGGAACCATGTGTGTAGAAGCAACAGAGTCAGCTCTGTTATAGTGTTATTTTTAGGGAACTTTCAATAGGTTTGGTAGGTTTCTTGTATTTGGAGTAATTTGCCTTCTTCCAAAACTTTCAGGTTACTGTATTCCTGCTATGCACCATTGATGGTCAACAAAAATTTGGGAGGGAAATGGGTGGTAGATTTAGTTTTTATTGAGGGTTGGTAATATTGCTTGGATAAATCTGACTCACCCATCAAGTCCTCAGATTAGTTGGCCCAATCTGATTGGTGAACATATTTACAAGCCACATCAGCTGTGAAGGACCTGATGTCATCCTGGGTCTGGGAAGATGGGATCACAGACGCATCCATGGCCGCTGCCTTGGCCAATGCTCTGTGGGCCTGCTTGCGCTCCTGTGGAGACACAGGTTTGACCTGAATGTAACACCCCTGCATGATCCATGTGAAGGCGGCGTCAGAGTCTATAGCCAGTTCATACTGGGTGTCTGCACTGCCCATTGCGTTAGGGATGATTTCGTTTTGTGTAATGCCCTCCTTGGTGGGGCAGGTGTGGGCCCTGTGGCCAAAAGCGCGACAAAAGGTGCAGATAGGGGGTGCACTATCCACTGTGATGTGAAACGGGCATTAATCTTCCCGTCAACAAACACAACTGTGATGTAGAGGATTTGGGTCAAATCTTCCACAATGACTGAAGATGGGGTAATCACAGCAATCGCTTTGCCAGTGCACAGGTCTGGTATGAATGTAAAGTGTTGCGTTTTGAAGTAGTGAATTTCCCCATAGCTTATAAGCCCTTCCTTGAGGTAGAGCTCCAGTACAGTGCGCTTTATCATTGTGGGTATAAATGTGATGGGTACAAAAATTTGGTTTGACTTGGTCCACCAAGTGCTATTAATCTCAACCACCCACTGACCATCCAGGAGGTCTACCACTAAATGCACCTATGCAGCTTCATCCGCTGCTTGTTTATTTTCAAGCCCAAGATCCAACCAACTGCGGGTCATGGAGTGCGGTGCTACATATACTGCAGTTGGGAAATGGTTATGCACATCTCCGAATAAATTTTCCCAAAGTGTTAAATGATTAATATCCAGTAAATCTCAAACCTCATGCTCCACTGATAACAGGGACTGGGAATGCGGAGGATTTAATGAACTGGTTAAACTTTGCTTGCCAGGCTAAAATCTCCATGGAATTATTAACCACCAGTTTTTTATCTTTATCTAGGCCGCCAGTGTCACCGGGGTGTTTACAAATTTTGTAAGGTGCAGAGCACAATCCTATGCCCTTTACTTTGCTAGCTCAACTGCTACCCAACATTAGTGCACACTAATCTCCTCAAGAAGATTATCAAACTTACTTAGTCTTGAACTGAATTTGTTGAAATTAGTGGTTGCAACGAGAAAGAAAGTTTACCCCAGCCAATGGAGTGAATAGATATTATTTTTGGGGCCTACAAGGTGACGGGGCATGAAAGTTATAAGAATATCTTGAGTGATTGAAAAAGCATAACCTTTGGAAATCTATGTAATTTGATATTCACAAGACAATCTTCTTTTGTATAGAATATCACTTATATGGTCCTTATTGGAAAGCCACCTCCCAACGACTAGTTAAACCTAACTTTCCTTGGCGTACCATTTTTATTGACGTTGTGAAACCTCTGGCTAACACTTATGTTCAATTTAAATATATCATTGAGGCCATTGATCACCTCACTAAATGGGTGGAGGCCAAAGCAGTCAGTGACTTAGGCGCCACATTGATGGTTAAGTTCATATTAGAAGATCTTATTAGACCTCAATTAATCTTTAAATCAAACTTGAAAAATTTTAAAAAGTCTTACACCTCGGCTGCCTTTCACCTGTGCAAAACCTATAATATGTCAACTAGATCACGCCTGCTGCCCTGCATGGGGAGGCGGTGCGCCACCCCCTGGAGTTTATCAGCTGCTGCTGAAATGCCCCTGGGCTGGCCCAGTTAACCCCTGAGCACTTCTGGTCGCTACGTTTCAACTCAGGACCTATTCCACCACCTCACACACTCTCAGGTGGTGCTCAGAAACCCCTTGGTGCTCCCTTAGCAACATGCATTTTGGCCTTTGGGTTGAGTATGGGAACCTCTTGCCTACACAAGCGCGGCCATCATCCTTGAGATGGCAACAGCGCGTACAAACCTGCTATATCCATTAATTCCTACCTTTAAAGGGTACTTCAGTATTGGTTTTGATTATAAATCCCACGCCATGGCAGCAGCACAGCTGCCAATAAATTTGTAAAAATATACAGATACCAACCATCTGAACTTGTTTATATTGAAGCCTCACTAGTAGTACATTCGCCAGTTTGCCCTCCTACCTCTTTCCCAAACGCCTCCACCATGAGCTCATGGAGGGCTTGGCTGCCTACAATGCCAATATTGTGCCGCAGTTCGTGGTTCCAAATGGCGCTGATCATCTCACTGGACCTCAAACGTTTGCAATTGTCTGCCCATTCTGTCACATGCTCATTTCACAATACCTCCCACGCCATGATCAGATCCGCCCTTTATCATCCCTTCTGGACATGCGTCAAGAACAGCAGCGCCATTTTTCCTTGCACTTTTCCCTTGACCATCAAAGCATAAATGCCTAGTTTATTTTTCTGAAGCTGCCTCAGCTGCTCCTCCCTCTAATGTAAGCTCCACTATTGATTTTACTAAATTTTTTGTTCAATGAATAATTCTCCCTCTCCCTCAACCACCAAGGGCTCTGCTCTCATCGCTCTGCCCAACCACGTTTTGATTTTCTGACCCATTCCTGAGAATATGGATGCTCATGCGCTGGCGGAAATAATGTGGTACAATGTGCCTGGCGAATCACACTACCATTATACCAGCTCCTGTCACTGGACCAGTGCTAGAAGTATCAAATCCTTTTGACGCCCTCAAATGGATCAATGATGTTGACCAATACTACAAAATTAAACCCAATTCAGGTGGCTAAAATTCTTCACATACTCCTCCAAAATGACTCCCTTCCACTGCCATTTCTGCTCTCACAACGGACTCTCTATTTACAAATATATACATCAAGATGCTGTTTATGCAGCTGCTACCCCCACTGACTCCCTCATCTTCTAAGCCCTCCTTATGGCAATTGAGCGCTTTGTGAGGGCCTTCCTTTACCTAACTTCCCTACAGGTTACCCTGGTAGCGCCAAATTCAATATTGAAGAGTTTGTTTTATACAGCTGGCTGCACATGCATCAAGTAAGCAAAATCTTTGCTTTAAGTCTGTTGGGATTTGAGATAAAAACAGTCTCAAATTCCCGTCTTCCAAATCCAGCCATGCCAAATTGGTCGTCAATTCCAGCCAAGACAAAACTTTTTCAGGATCATCCTTACCTAGTACTGAGTCACGTGGAGCGGGCTTTCCACCTTCTCAGTCAGGTGAGTGATGATATCCATTGAGGACGCCCTTGAGGAGGCCTTTCTGTAAGGTTAGTAAAGATCCTGATCAGATGAGGCTCCAAAGATCCCAAAGGCATCGATTCCCAATGCACCCTATAAATATCGAAGCATTTTGATTTAACAAAATATTTGGTAAACTAACCTGCATTTTTCCATTTTCTCTTCGGTGCTCATTTCTGATTTTCCAGCTTCAAGCCACCGCGAACCCCAGCGCCAGTCCAAGGAACTGTAGCGCCGACAAAAGTGGTTCTTACTACAGGGGGCTCCAAGCTGACCTAAGTGAAAACGTCGATCATACAATGAAAACTAACAGCACCCCTGATGACCAAACAACTGGTCAATTGAGGAGCGTTACTCAATGGGTTAGTACTTCTCAATATGCAACGCTGCCCTTGCAGCCAGAAAGGCTAGAGTTCCGCATCGCCTTCCAATTCTCGCTGCCCTTTCTAGATGAGGGCCAATATCAACTTCAGTTCAAACACACCCACGATGTTGTCCAACAACTAGTCCTCAGCATCTACGCTGAGGGCGCCCGCTCCAGCTGCTCCCACGCCTCTGCCGTGCCCTCCATGATGTGGGACCTATACTCCTTGGCCGCATTATCTGCTGGGGAGCTTACCTTGGGGCCTGATCGCTACCTTCATAATTTCATCCATCCCACAATTCATCACCTCCTCCAGTTAGTAGGATTATACCATCAGGAGGTCTCTTGGCACCTAGGGCTCACCCAAAATTTACATTCATATATTATCAACTTCTATGACATGGCCTCCTCCTTCATGCATGACAATTGAAGCTATACTTGATAACCGATGACTAATCAACGAGATCTACAATCAACTGGTGGTATTAGATAGTGGCATCTCTGGCTACCTCGAGGAGCAGTTTTGCCAAAACGCTCAGCAGTTTGAAGTGACATGGACCCAGTGGTTGCAACAAGCTGAAGAATTGCTACAATCCCTACAGCAGCACTACCAAGAGCTGGCCTCTCATGACTACTCCCCCATGGCTGCTGGACCAGAAGGGCCTAGGGGGCCAGAAGGTCCCGAAGGGCGTCAGGGGCCAGCAGGACCCAAGGGACCATGTGGGCCTCAAGGGCCTTCTGGCCCCCCCACCTCGGGCGAACCTGAAGACCCCTGGTGAAGGGATATAATAACTGCTCTAGCCGCCCTGCGGGACCAGATCCAAAAGGTGGCCTTGGGATGCAAGCTTTGAACAGATGGTGTTCCCCTCGACCCCAGGGTCTCCATTGAAGTGCTATCAGATGAGATGGATAACCTCAGCGCTTTCATGAGGCTCACCAATGCTCGCATCTCCCATCTCGAGACAACGTGTCATGGGTTTGAAACCCAGTTGGCCACCATCAAAAACCAGCTCCAACTACAGAACGCCAAAATTCAGTCCTTAAAGGAGCAAGTTGCCAGCAAGGCGTCCGCTTCCACCCTCAGTCAAAATTGGGAATACATCCAAGAAGACTTAGAAGGCTTGTGGAGGCGGCTAGATCAATGGCTCCTCAAGAATATGCAGAAATGGAGATCTCAGAGCCAACGCCTATCCCAGGCGTTAACACCCTCTCTACTCCTATTGTCACTAACTTTAAACCTAGCTTCAAGGAGAAGTTCACCCCCAGATGGGAGAGCATCGCCTCCTTCTTGTATGCCTATGAGAGTTCTATGGAGGAGGCCACCAACTGGCAAAAGGTGAAGCACATCCACTCATGCCTAGACAGCACCGCTCTGGGAAATTATGACTCCCCATCTGAAGGAGTGTAACACCTGGGAACAAGTTTGCACCGCCCTGATCCAAGAGTTTGGCAGTAGCCAAACCTTGGCCAACCAGAAGCAAGCGTTCATTGGCATTCGACTTAACAAAGGAGAAAACCCTATGGAGTTTACCAACCAGTTCTATGCTCAGGCTCAACCTTTGGTTATGACAAGCCGTATCACTCTGGATGACGCCATTACCGCCATCATCTCTGCCCTGGGGTCCTATCCTGAGGTCCAGATGCACATTATTGGGCAAAAGAATGGGTTCATTTGTATCAGGGAGATCAAGGAGGCCCTCAACGAGATCCCTGCCACGATCCTGAACTCTAAGGCTGCGCCCGCTGGCCCCTCTAACCGCTCTAGGGTCCATGTAGTTCGAGAAGCAGAAAAACCCCCATCCGCAGTGCACCTATTGCAATGTCTTTAGGCATAGCGCCAAAACTTGTTGGAAACGTCTAGCTGAGGAGGCGGGAAAAGGGCAGTCAGCATGAAGGACGAGGCGCTCCATGCTGACACCCCTGTCCAGCCTCAAGTAACCCCTACACACAAACCAGAAGCTGTTAACCCTGAAGAAGTAGCTGCAGTATCTAATGACAATAAAGACATTGATACTGCTTACTCTTCTTCTGATGATTATCCTATGTTCCTTATGTTGCCGCCTCAGTTTGGAAGTTTGGTCACCTGAGCTGCCATCCGGGTCCACAAGATTCTGGTTTACGCCATAGTTGACAGTGGCTCCCCCATGAACGTTATATCCTTCAAGCTGATGAAATGCATCAAGGTCGCCCCCAACATGCCGCACTACATGGAGTATGGTACAGCTGGCCCTCAGGCACCCAATCCATAGGGGCCTATTCCTCTCTACTGATTCAGTTTGGGAAGCTCGCTTTGGATACAACCACCATCGCTTTGGACAACACCAGCTACGATCTAATCCTCGGAACTCAGTTTCTTCAAGACTATTTGGCTGTTATCCACTACGACGGTGGTTTTCTCTCCCTTCTAGGACACCAAGTCCCTCTGGTTTTTGAAAATGATTATGACTTTAGGGTGGATGTCAAGGCCTGAGCCTGCCTACTGGAGACCAAAGGATAAATCAATCGGCTTGAGTACCACATCCAGGGCTCTCAAGTCCAGCTGCCCCCTCCTGCTGTGGATGGATCCAAAGGGATGCCGGTTTACTTTCCCTGGGTGACTACCGTGCCCCCAAAATCCCAGGTTGTTGTTGATACCCGAGTCCACATCAACATTCCCTCGGTGTATTTACTGGAGGTCCGAGGTCTGGATAACCCATATCCCAAGGAAGTGCTGACCTGCCCCGGAATCCTTAATCCAGTATATTCCAGATAGATAACAGTGTTGCTAGACAACCTGACTGACAAACCAAAAGTTATAGGACCTAACCAACCTGCCGCTTATGTTTTCCTGTTACTGATGGGGGCTGTTGCTTTTGTCCGAAGGTTTGGGGAATTAAGGGACTTTGGCTTGGAGTCACCACCCTCAGTTAATTTGGTTGACGCTAACCTAGGAAAGGACCTCTCTGATGAGCAGCGACTTAAGGTTCAGGAGCTCCCGGAGGAATACTCGGATCTATTACCTACTTTGACCTACAATTTTGGAAGGATGAATGGAGTCATCCACCATGTAGAAACTGGGGATGCCCCCCCATCTTGGTCCCGGCCTTACTGCAAGAGCAAGGTCAAAGAGGCCCAGGTCATGGTAGAACTCAAACAGCTGCTCAATGTGGGGCTCTTGGTTCCCTTGTGTAGCCCTTGGTCCTCCCCACTTTTGCTGGTCTGAAAGAAGGATGGCAAGCACTGGGTGGTGATGGAATATCGATGACTCAACTCCATCACCAAGAAGGACAGCTATCCTCTGCCCCATATTGATGACTCGCTCCGAATGCTAGCAGGTTCCCAGTACTTCTTGGCCATGGACCTCACCATTGGGTATTGGCAGGTCGAGCTCGCTCCCAAAGACTGAGCTAAGTGTGCTCTGATCGCCCACAAAGGGCTGTTCGAGCCTACCCGGATGCCCCAAGGCCTCTGCAACACCCCGGCCATGTTCCAGCGCGCCATGGATGGGATCCTTGGGGACCTGAAGCTCTCCTGTGTCCTGGTCTACCTGGACCTCACCATTTTTTTGCAAACTTTTAATGGACAAGTCAACCACCTTAAGGAAGTCTTCGAGCATCTCCAGAAAGCCTCCATCAAACTCAAGCTCTCGAAGTGCTCCTTCTTCCAGCCTGAGCTAGAGTTCCTAGGCCATAAGGTCTCCAAACGTGGCATTCAACATTCCCCAATAAGGCTGATGCTATAGAAAAGATGTTGCACCCCCAAAGCCTACGAGATATTCAAGTCTTCCTAGGTATGGTGAGCTATTACCATCAGTTCATCCCACAGTTTGCCAACCTTGCCAAGTTGTTGTTCTACCTCCTACAAAAAATGTTCCATTCAAATGGCGACCTGAGCAGAAACAGGCCTTCAACGCTCTACATACGGCTTTATGTACTAAACCTGTTCTAGTTCATCCCCGTTTTGATAAGCCTTTCTTGCTGTTCATGGATGCTAGCAACGTCGCTGTTGGGGCTATCCTGGCTCAGCATGATGAGAACCAGGTTGATCATCCCGTAGCTTATTTTAGCAAGACCCTAAGCAAGGCTGAGCGGAACTACAGCGTCACTGAGAGGGAATGCCTAGCAGTTCTCTTAGCCATCAAGCATTTCTGGCCCTACCTCTACGGTACCCATTTTACTATTATTACCGACCATTCTTCCCTTTGATGGCTGCAACAAATGAAAGACCCGGATGGACAGTTGGCCAGGTGGGCCCTATGACTACAAAGCTATGACTTCACCATCATCCACCGCGCCAGTGTTATTCACCAAAACACTGACGGACTCTCCAGGATGCCAGTATTAGCAGTCCTGACTCCAGAGGAGGATTGGCTCTATGACTTGATAGGACAGCCTGAATGTTGGGAGCTGGAATCCCCCCAGGTCCAAGCTGAACTCCGCCAGATGACTCAAGACACCCAGGTCAAGGATTGGTTACTCTACAAGAGAGTCAACAAGAAGTGTCTTCCCTACGTCCGACCCTCCTCTCACACTGGCATCATCCTGGAAGGCCACACTACTGTTGGGCATGGTGCGGTCAAGAAGACCTATGAGTGGTTGAAATCACGCTGCTACTGGGACTGAATGGTCAAAACCATCCAAAAGGTTCTGGAAGCCTGTATGACCTGCCAATCCCAAGATGGGCCAACCCTCAATATCAGCACTCTGTCGTTGCACCAACCAAGCCCTTCAATGTCATTAGTATCGACGTGGTGGGTCCCCTCCCCACTGGTCTACATGGTCACAAGTATATTATTCTTGCCATAGACCATCTGACTAAGTGGGTCAAGGCGATCTCAGTTCCTGCAGCTACGGCTAAGGCTACCGCCTTGTTCCTTTTTTGCTCCATTTTCACCCAGCATGGGTGCCTCCAGACCTTGCTCTCAGACAATGGTTTGAACTTCACCTGCCAGGTAGTACAGGAGCTAACTTCGCTATTTGGAACCACCCAGAGTTTCGCTGCTCCCTACCACCCTTCTACTAATGGGGCAGTAGAATGGGCTAACGGAACTCTTGTCTCCATCCTGCAGAAGTTTGCCACCTCAGATCCTGCCCACTGGAACCATTATTTGCCCAGCGCACTGCTTGCCTACCAGGTAAGCTATCACCATGTTATCAAAATGTCCCCATTCGAAGTCCTGTATGGGCAGGCCCCACGACTACCCAGTAGCGTCCAGCCTCTTTTAAAAGCCTCTAGACCAAGAATGCCAATTTAAATATGAGGGCCCTTGCTGATGAAATTGTCTGGCTCCAAGCCCAAGCCACTCAAAGCATTGTTATCACCACTGGAAGAGAGACATCCTGATCAAATCTTGGATGACCCTCCTTAACAGAATTTCAATTAGGTGACCTTGTTCTCTTTTATCATCATCGACCTGGAGGCCAGCAGAACAAGCTCGACGTACTGTGGTCTGGGCCCTACAAAGTTATACACAAGGTGAAGTCTGAGTACTCCATTGCCAACATCAATCAAGGGACTATTGTGAACCGAGTGCATGGTCAGTTCCTCTGGCCATACTCCCCCTCTGACAGGATCTTGAAGGGGGCCTTGTCAGGATTTGAGATAAAAACTGTCTCAAATTCCTGTCTTCTGAATCTGGCCGTGCCAAATTGGTCGTCAATTCCAGCCAAGACAAAACTTTTCAGGATCATCCTTACCTAGTACTGAGTCACATGGAGCGGGCTTTCCACCTTCTCAGTCAGGTGAGCGATGATATCCATTGAGAACGCCCTCAAGGAGGCCTTTCTGGAAGGTTAGTAAAGATCCTGATTGGATGAGGCTCCGAAGATCCCGAAGGCATTGAGTCCCAATGCACCCTATAAATATTGAAGCATTTTGACTTAATAAAATATTCAGTAAACTAACCTGCATTTTTCCATTTCCTCTTCGGTGCTCATTTCCAATTTTCCAGCTTCAAGCCACCGCAAACCCTGGCGCCAGTCCAAGGAACTGTAGCGCCAACAAAGACGTCAACTACCCAAGCCTATAAGTACATTAAGTATTTTACTTTTGTGTCCAAACTAATCATCTTTGCAGAACACCAACCCGCACAATATGTGAGGTGATGCACACCGTTGGCCTCATTGATGAGGTGATCCCTCATTTCTTTCACCTTCTTCCCCATTTCAGGGACGCTCCAACTCCCCTTTTGTCTGCCTTCTCCCACCTCCTGAAGCTGGTGCTGCATAAAAATCCCCCACCCCTCTTCCCCTTCTAACATGGATGCTTAGGTTAACGCTGCAGCACCATGTCAAGTTTTTTTATCTTATCATCCCTTTGTTTAGCACACAGCAAATAAAAATGTGTGGAGGACCCCCCTCTTTGGCGGGCACCTTTAGTACTGAAAAAAATATTATTTTATGGCATGAATGCCATCAGTTTCTGTTAATGGATAATGAGACAAACTCTACTTCTAGATTATACCAAGCTTAACGACTTTATGGTATATGTGGGGTATTGTCTACGCCCTACACCCTGAGACTAACAGCACCATTAGATGAGTGAACAGTATTTTTGCTGGGATTTTGAGTAAGATAGTTATATAAAAGGCATACCTGGAACCTTTTCTTGCCTTCCGCTGTTTTTTCTTATAGCATATCTTATCAACCAACCATGAGACATTCCACATCCGCTTCATTTCATGGGAAGCAACTGGCGCTTCCCCTGATTTTATATTTTTGTTTAAATTAAAAACATAAGGCTCCATCAAACATATAGATTTATTGGCACATATTTTAAAACCAACTACAGAGTAAAGCATATTTTAATGCACTGGCTCAGAAAAGAAGATCTTTTAAATGGGATTTTGAACACTGAAAGCTGTTGCCAAACTTTACTGTATGGAACTAGTTTTGTACTATGATAATCATAGATATGGAATAACTAGCAAGTTGTACCACATATGGAAGGGGCCTTTTGATATCAATGAGAAGATATCTACTGATGCCTACACTCTGAAGGGTCTTGTTAAAGGTAACCTTATTAACCAGTTTCATGCTATGTTCTTGTTAAACTATCAGTGGAGTTCTGGGCCATCATCCCAAGTTCTCAAAAAACTTAATTGACACCTCACATCTTTGTTCTCTGATGTTTAGTCAAGTGGGGGATTTGTTGTAATTGATTTGACTAACCATTGGATATGTTATTTTTTTACATTTTAGTTTATACTTTAACAATAAGCAGATAGCAGATTTGATGGGCATAATAGTTATTTCAACCATCAGGACCTGCTTTTGTATGTAGTTACCAGTGGATCAATTTACTAATAGTCAAATCCCTAATCCTTACCAGCACATTTCTTGTTTCTTAAATTATAGTCCATTGATGCCGTGGCCTTTATTACATTATTGCCTCATATTTTATCCCAGTATAATATTTTATATTGCCACATGCCATCTCAAAAACATTCGTATAGTGTCCTATATCTATCCATCTAATGCTAAAAAAGGGTCTTGTATTTATTATGGTCATCCGCCAGTAATTTAATTATGTCTGGCATATTACATCTTTTTATAGAAATGCTCTGAGACCTAGTTTTTTTGCTTCCCTTTCCCAATACAGATATCACAAATTTAGTCTACCATCTTTTAAGTGCTTCTTAGCCATGGAAAGGACAAATGAGAACGCTGATAAAGAGAGCATATCTGAATAGGATTTAAATGGCAAGGGGATTTTTCCTGGAGCAGATGTGAAAGTTTGCTAAAAAAGTTTACTTAATTGAGCCCTTTAGCCACTAGCAGTACAAGATATTACAGCATGCTCTACTAGTTGTGTAATAAAAAGCTTATTATAATTAATGTTTCTTTTGTTATTTTAGGTCAAGGCTACTTTACTTACACAGTACCTTGTGTTTTGTGTATACAAAACCTGTGCGGTTGAAATCTGACGCCCCTATGCTGATTAAAACACCATTATCTGCCAAAAAATCTATCCATTGTTGAGCAGGCGTACTGATCCATGGAGCCAGTACTTCTTCACCCCTTCCATAAGATTATGAACAATAATCTCCATGACTATGTCTGCTGATCCGCTGCATATTCTGAAGAAACCTTCAACTGTCATAACTTCAGCCAACTTCCCCAAATGTGGTGCGATACAACCAATTTTTATTTAAAAACATTTTAATCTGATTCAACACAATAATACTCAACTGCTAACCTTAGGGAAGTTCCCTCCCTGCCTCTCCCACCCGTGGGGGTTGCCCCAATAAGACTTGTGGTTGCCCTGATTATAGCCTTTTAATTTGTTGTAGGTGTCTTTGGTATGTTTTATAGCAAAAGACTTCTCAATTAATTCTCAGAGCATCCCATCTAAAATTAATCAGTGCAGCTAAGCCCCTGGCATTATATATATAATCCACTGAGAATTTTCAAACCCCACTAAAATGGACATTTTT
Organism: Massospora cicadina; assembly: GCA_022478985.1. Classification (NCBI taxonomy): domain Eukaryota; kingdom Fungi; phylum Entomophthoromycota; class Entomophthoromycetes; order Entomophthorales; family Entomophthoraceae; genus Massospora; species Massospora cicadina. The sequence continues at coordinate 177,608 of JAKSZP010009254.1, forward strand.
CTTAAAACTAGCTGTGACCCTGACATAATAAACTGACCATGTACTCTGGCACTTCTCACTCTTTTATTGGTATAAGTTAGGTGTCTGGAATTGTCTAGAATTAAAACTCTCTTTCTGCTCAGTCTAACTTTCTGAGCAAATTTACATGGATTAGTAAAACAAATCTGAATTGTCTATTGTAGTTTTGCTCCAATGTCCTTGGATTCTCCGCCAGCTGCTCCAGCGTGGGGCAGTGGCAAAACTCCCCCCGCCATTTTCCATCCAGCAGGAAAACGTGCTAGGACTGGTTCACCCAGTCATTCCAAACCCATGGGATATTTGTTCCTCCCAAGGACCTTGACGCCCACCTTGCTCATACCCAAGAGGTACCTCGCTGCCCCTGGTGCTCCCCCAGAGCAACATGCGCTACAGCCTAAGGGTTGAATATGTGAAACTATTCCCATACCACAACCAAGCCATTATCAAAATGGCACAGGCGGTGATGACACCCACCCAGATTTATAGATTTCCGCCCCTACAAGGGGTATTTCGACCTTGGCTTCACCTGCAAAGCTGACGCTGCCACTGCAGCAACTGTGCCCCTGGTATTCCAGGGCACCCCTCTCCCCACAACTCAGACCCAGCTCCCAGCGGACGCCACTTTGGTGGTCCAGTTTTCAGGTTTGCCCACCCCCTGCAGTGCTCCACCAGGAGCTTATGGACAGTTTGGCAGCCTATGGCTCCAACCCCATCTTACAATTTGTGGTCCCAAATGGGGCCACACAACTTGTTGGGCCTTGGGCATATGCCACAATCAGCCCTGAATTTAATAAAATCGCCATGTCAATTCCCCCTCGCACCATTATTCCCTCAGCACCCAACCATCCATTTTGGGCCCGCATTAAGGGCAGGTGGATGATCTGTCCATCATGTTTTGAGTTGAACCACTCAAAACGCAAGTGTCCCTCCTTAGCCACTTCTGATGGATTGGACAACTTGTCCACTGACCTCCAATCCGCTGCCCACCCTATACAAGTTCTGGTATGGGGAACAATCCTACCTCCCCACCCCCAAAACCAGAAGCTGCAGCTGCACCTGCAGCCACCAATCAGCCTCCTCCTCGCCTTAATGCCACAAATGATTCCTCCAATCAAGCATCAGATTGGATCCCATGCTTCCTCAAACAAATCAATCAACACTCAATCATACACTGATTCTTAATCCAATTCAACCAAAACTCATGAGATTTATTGGCTGAAATTGATGAATTAAGTAAGCTCATTGAAGAACCATCTCTGCAATTTGAGCGGTTTGTTAATGCAGAATGGGACGCCAGATACCCCCTCGACTATATACCCCACAGCCAAATGCCAAATTGTTTTGCAGCAATCACCAGCTTGCAGTCAAAGCAGCTGCAACACCATATTGTCATCCCCTTCGTAAATCTGTCATTAAATCAGTGGTGATGCTCACAGGAGGAACTCCACCTCCTGTCATCCCCTCAACCCTCACCCCAAAAAGTAAAATCGCAGTGAACCAGCTACACAAAAATGTTAACAATGCTATCCAGAATGTGGCGACAATAGCACGGAACTCAAAAGCAAAAATTACCTAAACCAAAATTGCCGCGTTCATTAAACTCCCAAATTCCTGCATCAAGGCTGGAAAAGCTTTAACTGAATATCTCAGTGCCATTTACCTAGCTGGCAATTTCCATGAAATTCCAATTATTAGAGATATTGAACCACATGCCACAGATGCCCCAACGCCATTACTGTCTGCTGTGACACGCACTCTACTATGGGAGGTTCAAGCTGCTGCCAAAGATGAGCCCCCTGACCCCCCTCCTCTTCTGCCATGGAGGGATAAGTGGTTTCCGCTGCCCACCTGGTTGGTTTTTTTGAAAGCGTTTCACTCAATCCGCTCATTTGAGCGTTTTTGTTTGAACCAATTAGTTAAGTTAGTTTTTAGTTTAGTTTTAGTTTTGGGTTGCCCATCCCCTGGTTGGCTTACCTCAAATAAATATATGAATAAGTGAGGTGTTCGCCATTCTAAATGTTTCGAAACCCCATCCTATGTGGGGTTTCAACCTTTTTTCTCCGTTTTATGGAACACTGGGATATACCTAGTATTATACTTGGTCAGTTGATCAAGTAGAGTCAGCCATTATGCTTAAAAGAAAATGAGAGGTAGCTTCCTAGATACCAGAAACCCACTTCTCATACTAACTTCTTCCACTCCTTATTCTCTCACACTAACTTCGTTTTAATGAAGACCAAGCAAATTCTACCTTTCCCATTAACTTCTGTGACACAGAAACTTACTGTGCAGTCAATTCTAGATACCGGAGTATCTGTAGATTTTATTGATCTGCAAATTGCCCACCATTTGAACTTGGACACAGATAAGTCTCTAACAATCTTGGGAGTATTCTCTGAAACTATGAAGTGTCATACTGTGAACCATCCAGTACTTTTCTTTGTGAGTCACTTTTGCTTCTGTAACAGGTTTTAAGAAGTTCCTGACTTGTTATATCCTGTAATCATTGTGATAGGTTGGTGGCGCCGCCATCAGGTGCACATCCATATGAGTAATAACTTCCTGAAATTTTCCAATGGAGGTCATAAAGGGTAATTCACTCTAAATGACACTCTCTCCTTAGATTCCCCTAATATAATTTTTCATCTGTTCCTCTCCCCACCGACCTTCCACTTAATTTCCTCGCTTTTCATGCCCCATACTGGGAAGCATTTGTTATGAGTTTGTCTACCAAGCTCCTTTCCCATTCTAAGTATGATCTAGCATTTCAGCTATATTTTATTTAGTCAAGTTTGACTGCCCGTTATATCCATACATGGAAGAAGAATAAAGAGTTCTGGGAAGTTGGCTAGATGATATCTTAGAGAAAGGATGGATAACCAATAAATAGTCCCTACCACTTCGCCAAATGTTTTTCCCAGAAGGCAGATCATATTCTACTTCCCTGTGTATACTATGGTTTTGTAAATGATGTAACAATCCCAGATCCCTACACCTAACAGTGAAGCAGTACATTGCCCAAGCAATCGCATAATCATGGGTGTTTTAGAAGCTGGACTTGGTGAATGCTTTCAAACAAGTAAGGGTAAGGAAGGTCATGAGGGGTTACTGCCATTTGCACCAGAAAAAAAATCTTCCAGTCTATTGTAATGCCTTTTGGGTTGAAAAATGCCCAAGCGAGTTTCCAGCGTCTTATTGATATGTTCTCATGATTTTCACTTCTCTTACGCTGTAGCTTAAATTAATGAAATACTTATTTACTCACCTACCTGAGAGCAACATGAAAAAGACTTGAAGCAATAATGGCAGCCCTCTACAAGGTTGGACTCTTTGTGAAGCCCCAAAAGTATAAATTCTTTTGTGAGGAGGTGACCTTCCTGGGGAGCCTAGTATTAAAGTAGGGTCACGCAGTTCACCATTGTAAGCCAAAAGCTATTCAATTATGGCCACTCTCACTACCCAAAAGCAGTTTCAAAAGCTTCCTTGGAACAATGTTCTTCCTGTAAATTTTTCCCCTGCTCTGTCTCAATAATGGCCCCTCTCCATCCTCTAATGGGATTAAAACGGCCATTAAAATGTACAGATGAATGTTAACTTGTCTTTGAGGCCATTAAGAAGGTCTTTCTCTCAGCATCAGTCCTCAGGCATTCAGTTACATCAAAGCCCTTTATTGTGGCCTGTGATGCATCTTCTGTGGAAGTGGGAGTGGTTTTTCTCCAAAAACATGATGGGGTAAACTCTTAGTGTCATATTTTTCCAGTAAGTTTTTCATCTTTCGAGCTGTGTTGGTCAATTTATGATAAGGTATTAGCAGCTGTGTCCTGGAAATTGATTCACTGGTGTTACCTCTTACAGGGGGGCATGACATGAGATCATACAATGTTTTCCAGGCCATTTGCATGATTTTTATTGATTTTCGCATCCATTACAGGTAAATTCATACATTTTTATTGACTTTCGCATCTTTACTTTTAAAAACTATAAAAATATATGAGTTATCCTATAATTGATGTGAAAATCAAAGAAATTTATATGAATCAGCTTTTAATGGATGAAAATTGGCCTGTAAAACCCTGTTTTTCAGACAGACCACCAGTCTCTTTTATATATAAGAAGTCTCAGAACCAAACCCATCATAGAGACAAACTCAATGTGACCTATGCATCTTCAACCCCAAGTATGAGCTCAACAAAGGGTCTCTTAATGTATTGCCATATATGATAATCTAGAACCCTTCCATAAACTGTAGCATAGATGATCTTTTAAACCTTATAACTATCATTCCCATCTCACATATCCTAACGCTGAATCACACCGCTGTTTTCTTTGCCACTTTGTCCTCTAATGCGCCCCTCAGTGATCAAATTCTAATCTCCCAATTAGTTTCACTAAGAGACCAGGCTATATGATGACTTGGAGAACAAATCCCAGAAGCGCACTCACTATAGTAAGAAGTATATGGGTGGTTTCTTTTAGGACAAGTTTTGGGTACCACCCACCCTCCGCATCCAGGTTATCCAAAAGCACCAAGATCCTCTGACTGTAGGCCACCCATGGCATAAGAAGTGTGAGGAATTGATTAAACAAACCTAAAGGCCAGTATCCTCTAAGGAGATTTCCAAATGGGTTTCCTGAAGTATAGTGTACACTAACTCAAAATCAGATAGATCAGGGGAAAAGGCATTTTACAACCCCTGCACCAAGCTGAAAGCTCCTCGAACTCATTCTTTGTCAATATCATTGTAGAGATCACACCCTCCCAAGAGTATGATGCAATTATGGTGGTAATTTAACGCATTACAAACTTTTCACTCTTTATCCCTTGCAGCACATCAGATACATTTGAGGAAACTGCTACCCTTTTTTAAAGCATGTATTCTCTATGTATGGTATCCCCCAGGTAGATAGTAAGTGACCACGACCTCAATTTACTGAGCAGTTATGGAGTGCCCTTCTTGATCTCCTCAGATCAGACCTTGCCACTTGACTACTTACCACCCCCAAGATGGATGGTCAAACTGAGAGGGTAAATCAGATTTTTAAACAATACCTCTGATGGTTTACAGTCAGTCATGACACCTGGGCGTCTAATTTACCACAAGCACAGTTTGCATATAATAACGCTCCCCCAAGCCTCCACAGGATTTCCCTCCTCTGGGGCTAATCTGGGATACAATGCGTCCTTCCAGATGTGAAACCTCCTTACATCTTCCATTCCAGCAGTAGAGGATCGCCTGAACAATATTCTTGAAGCCCAAAATATTGTGCGTGAACATCTTTCTAAAGCTGTATAAGGTTACAAGAAATTTGTATATCAAAAAACCATTTGGACATGAGCTTAATAAAGAATCCTTTGTCATATTGGACATCCAATATCTTTATATGAAGGTCCCTTCATAACGGTTCACATGTAAAAACTCTAGTCCTTAGGAAGTGATAAAGGACTTGGGCAATGGCGCTTTCCAGATTAAGCTCCCCCTCCACTAGAAATCCCAATTTGTTCCATGTGTCACTTTTCCCCCTTCAAGGACCTATGCGTGAGGTGCCAGAACCAATTGAGGCAGTAGATGGTCAGGTATATGAAGCAGAGGCTATTTTGTCTCCAAAAAAAACCCAGCGCCCCATCCAGTATCTCATAGTCTGGAAAAGCTACACTTCTTATATAAACAGTTGGGAGAGCGCTAGTAAATTAATAACTGTAAGGAGATTCTTAAACTTGCACTCTCCTTGCAGCAAGCCAAGGTCTTTGATTGATTGATTGATTGGCTAATTGGAGGTGCCAAGCAGTACAACTTATCTGTAACTTAACCTTCTCTAGAGGTTCAAAGGTTCCAATCAATTCTCGTGGATGGATAAATACTTCAGTCATAAATAATTGGACTTTAAACTAAAAATAACTATGAGATGTAAAAATGTTCTTTATTTAAAGTTAGTCAGTACTTAATTATAGTACTCTTGAAAAGTAAAAGTGAATTATGATTCATTGGGAATGGTGAAGAGTGATTCATTGTTCATTCTTGATTTCCGCGTGGGTTGTCCTAATTTGAATCCCGCCTGGAAGGTCAGCTGAGCTTCTTGATCTCCTGGTTATAGTTGCATAGCATAAGTTAAGTTAGTTTAACCTTAACTAGGAGCTCTTCCAATAGTCCAGGTCTAGAGGTCCAGCTTGCTAACTTCCAGAATGAACAGCTGATGAAGATGTTGGGAGCTTTGGGCCACAGGTGATGTAGTCATGTAAATGTGGCCCTGGAATTAAGTAAAATATTTGTGATTGATACTGAAATGATACTCTCTTTCTTCTCGGCGTAAATTTCCAAGCAAAATTACACAAATTTATAAAACAAATCGAATTCACCCATTGTAGTTTTGCTCTGATGTCCTCAGATTCTCCGCTGGCTGCTCCAGCATGGGGCAGCAGCAAAACTCCCCTGCCATTTTCCGTCCAACAGGAAAACGTGATAGGACTGGTTCACTCAGTCATTCCAAACCTATGGGAAGATTCATTCCACCCAAGGACCTAGACGCCCACCTTGCTCATACCCAAGCAGTACCTCGCTGCCCCCTAGTGCTCCCCCAGAGCAACATGTGTTATGGCCTAAGGGTTGAATATGGGAAACTATTCCCATACCACAACCAAGCCATTATTGAAATGGCACAGGCGGTGATGACACCCGCCGACTTTATTGATTTCTGCCCCTACAAGGGGTATTTTAACCTCAGCTTCACCTGTAAAGCTGACGCTGCCACTTCAGCAACTGTGCCCCTGGTATTCCAGGGCACCCCTCTCCCCACAACTTGGACTTGGCTCCCAGTGGACACCACTTTGGTGGTACAGTTTGCTGGCTTTCCCACCCACCTCCCCCTGAAGTGCTTCACCATGAGCTGATAGACGGTTTGGCAACCTATGGCTCCAGCCCCATCTTACAATTTGTGGTCCCAAATGGGGCCACATGACTCACTGGGCCTCGGGCATATGCCACAATCAGCCCTGAATTTAATAAAATCGCGGTGTTAATTCCGCCGTGCACAAAGATTCCCTCAGCGCCCAACCATCCATTTTGGGCCCATGTCAAGGGCGGGCGGACGATCTTTTCATCATGTTTCAGGTTAGACCACTCGAAATGCAAGTGCCCCTCCTCAACCACCTCCAGTGGATCGGATGATTCATCCACCAACCTCCAATCTGCTGCCCACCCTGTACAATTCCTGGTATGGGGTATAATCCTATCTCCCTCACCCCCAAAGCCTGTTGCTGCAGCTGCACCTGCAACCACAAATCAGCCTCCTCCTCACCCAATGCCATAAACAATTCCATCAATCAAGCATCAGATTGGATCCCAGTCCAATCTCATGCTTCCTTAAAAAATTCACCCAAACCTCAACCATATGCTGATTCCCCAATTCAAATCAACCAAAACCCATGGGAATTATTGGCTGAAATTGACAAATCAGGTAATATCATTGAAGAACTATCTCTGCAAATTGAGCGGTTTGTTAATGCAGAATGGGATGCCAGATACCCCCCTTGACTATATACCCCTCAGCCAAATGCCAAATTGTTTTGCAGTAATCACCAGCTTGCAGTTGAAGTAGCTGCAACACCAGATTGTCATCCCCTGCATAAATCTGTCACTAAATCAGTAGCGATGCTCACAGGAGGTATTACACCTCCTGTTATCCCTGCAACATTAACTCCAAAAATTAAAATCACGGTGAACCAGCTATACAAAAATGCAAATGATGCTATCCAGAACGTGGCAACTATAGCACGAAATCTAAAATCAAAAATAACCTAAACCAACATTGCCATGTTCATTAGACTCCCAGACGCCCACATCAAAGCTGGAAAATCTTTAACTGAATATTTCAGTGCCATTTATCTAGCTGCCAATTTTCATAAAAATTCCAATTATCAGTGATATTGAACCCCATGCCGCAGATGCCCCAACGCCATTACTGTCAGCTGTGGCACATACTCTACTATGGGAGGAAGAAGCTGCTACCAAAGAGGCTGCCAAAGACGAGCCCCCCGACCCCCCTCCCCTTCCACCATGGAGGGATAAGCGGTTTCTGCTGCCCACCTGGTTGGTTGTTTTTGTTTCATTTCATTCAAACCGCTCATTAGGGCGTTTTGTTTAAACCAAGTAGTTATGTTAGTTTTTAGTTAGTTTTAGTTTCGGTAATGTCCATCCCCTGGTCAGCTTGCCTCAAATAAATATGATACTGAAACGATCATTAGTCAAATTCAGAGTAATTAAGGTAATACTTCAAATAGAATACCTAAATTAATGATGTAAGCTTGAACCTTAATCTGGGACACATGGGACCATTTGAGAAGCTTTAAGGTCAAGTCCCACACAGCAGCATATATTGACCTTCTCCCTAAGGCAAGGGTTACACCTTGCATAGGGAAGATCTCAACAGAGCTCATAGAAGAGTTCCACCAGAATAACTCAAATGCACCCTGTTCTCTTCAAAAATATGGCGTCTCTCCTTCCAATTAAAGTCTATATAAATTATAAAAATTATGCCTTACTTATGTCCCAAGGATGTGGCATGTATCCTGTTCCCAAAGGAAAGAATAATGTAAGTCCAGATGACCAGCCCCTCCAACTGGATTGTGAGCAATTTCCACACAGAAGTAGTAAGGGTCCCAAACCCCAGAAGAGCTTTTTTCTCAGATCAGTGACTTAGATCATGTGATAAATGAGCGGTGTATTACTGCCCTGGAACCTAAAGAAATTCCCTCTCTGTCCCATTTCTACACTGATCTGTTAAGAATTATTGTAGTGTGCAAAAAGGTTTTAGTTTAAGGCCCTCTAGCAGGACCCTTAGGATCCCCTTGAGTGTGGCCCAGTCATGGATGATATCCAAAGAACTGCCCCGCTCTACTCAAATCCCCTAATAAGCCTTAATTCATTTCATAAGCCAGATCAGGTTTATTTTTTAATATTTGGACCGCGGATCAAACTCACAGATCACACATTTGCTAACAATATCTGTACAATTAACTATTGATAGGATGGGTTCTTGCAGAACTGGTGTTAGTAATTTACCAGTTGATCAAAATCCATTCAAGTTTAATAACATCTTTCTAGATTTCACCTTGATCTGGTGGACATGGCCAAAGCTTCTATCACACCATTTGAGACTTCCAATGCCTTCACCTTCAACCCTTTCATGAAAAGCCCAATCAGTCAATTATGGTGCCCAGAAAGAGGTTTAGTCATTTTAAGTTTTTAATCTCCCTTCTCTACTCTGCTTTATAGGCAATCATCCTCCTTAGGGAAGGTTGCCAATTTATTCTTTCATTTTTCCCTTCATAATCTTTTTTAGAAAATAAATTGTAATTGTACTCTTTATTTGTAAATTCACCCTACATATATTCCTGTTGATTGTCTCTAAAGGCTCTAGTGATACACACTGTAATCAATAAAAAATTCTAGATTTCTTGAGCAAGCATATTAATCTATGTATCAAATATCACTCAATGCCTTCCATGAGTTTATGAATAATTTTCTCTGTGACTATGTCTGCCAATCTGCCACGCATGCTGCAGAAACCTTCAACTGCCATGTTTCAGCTGATCCACCCCATATGGTTCATGATCCACCCAATGTTTATTTAAAAATTAATCTGATCTTATTTAAAACAATACTAAACTACATATTTGGAGGTATTATTGACCACTATGCCTCTCCCACTCATGGGGTTGTCCCAGTAAGGCCCGTAGTTGCCCTATTACAGCCTTTTGGCTTGTTGTAGGGACCTCTGGTATGTTTTTTGAGAAAATAACTCATCAATCAATCCCTAGGGCATCCCATTAAAAATAAATCAGTGCAGCTAAGCGTCTGGCATTCATAATCATATACTAGAAATTATCTGTTGGGCATCGCCCTTCTTAGGGTGAAGCCTCTTGCTTGGGGCTGTGACTTGCCAATATTAAATTATTGGTGAATATTGGATTGTGCTCCCCATCAACTTGGGTTGAGCTAATATTAAGTGTCGGAGATCATCCCCAATAGCATTTATTGATATTTATAGCCGGATAATAGTAAGCAATAGATCCCAGAAGCATTTGAGTCTAAGGATTACTGGCAACTAATTCTGAGGATAAACCTTCTATATTTGCTATTGCCAAAATATTATTAGTTTTATCAGCAATCAATGCAAAAGTTTCTTTAAGTGAGCCATTAACTTGTCATCAATTAGTATTTTCCCTGGGCTTCTCATGAAATCTCTCACCCACAGTATTAGCCTTAGCCCTTTAATTATGGTAAGGCTCCTATAATAAAAATCACCTTTTACCCTACTATAACTAATTTAATATCATTCATATTTACTATACTTTATTTAATTTCATAAATGAACTATTATCCACCTAGAATCGAGGCTGGTAAACTTAGGGGACTTTGGCCCTCTCTCTTGGGCAGGGTGATGAACTAAGCCTACCGCACTTGCCCCCTTGTTGGGATTATGAGCCTTCACCATGCAAGCACCCTAAGTGTCCAGAAATCCCAACACTGTCAAATAAAACCAAGAAGAACAGTTTTTTTAAATTAGATTTTGACCCTGAAACCATCCCTCTCAACTTTACAAAGGTTCCAAATCCTCTTCCATTTCACATGATTCAAATTACAGAAGTATAAAGCCACCTTCTAGTCTATGGATACTATTATGAGTGTTCATGCGCCTGCCTCTATAGCCCAGTTTTCTATTGGAACATACGATCCTAGTAGATGCTGCAACCATAATTTCACCAACCCTTAGATGGGTTCTCCATATCATGCAAGGTTGGTCCCTGTCAGAATTTTAACCAGATGGAATCCTCCAATGATTAATTGTATTTGGGATAAAATGGCCATTCCTGGCGGAATGTCTTATTGACTGAATTTCGTATAATTTAAGATTGCTGGTTATTTTCTCCCCAATTTGGGTTGAGCCAAAATTAGTATTCCGCCAAGTTTGGAAGTAGGTTTGAGTGGGGCCAATCGGTGGCCCCAAATTAGTATAAGGATTTTGGTGACTAATAGCTGAGGATGATCCAATTGGTATCAGGCAGCAGAATCAATGTTTAATGCCAACTGCCATTTGTGGTACATTGTGGGATTTCCGGCGGAAAGCTGATATATTCACTCCATTTGTTCAACAATAAAATTGCTGCCTGATAATCTGATGCTGGCGGATCCAACAATTATAAGTTTGAGGTGGCTGAGGTTGTTTCTGGTGCCTCATTTAGTATAATCATTATCACCTGAATAAAATGTTTCCTAATCAGTTGACTGAGATAAGTCAATAAGAGATGTTGGCGAGATGCCAAGATATTCCAAGTTAAAGTGAGCGACCAAAGTTGTTTCCAGTGCATTTATATCAACTCAAAGGTCAAACCCAAATTTGACATTTATTTAGATTATCATTTATATGGCTCACCAGCAACTTAAGGCTGAGGATGAGCCAAATCTAATTCAGAAATTTGGAAGGACAGAGCGAGAGGGTCGATGCCAGGGAAGAGAATAATGTAGTAGAAGAAGAAGAAGAGTGGTTGGCTGGAAGAACCAGTGGAAGAGCCAATAGGTTGGCGGTGGGCACAGTAGCCCTTTTGTAATTAGTATAAATACCTGGCGCTTCCCTATCAATAAATATCTCCCTTTGCTTAATCTACCTTTTTTTATAGGTTTATATTTATTTTGTTGGTTAGGGATTAGGCTAGGGGATCCTCAAATGGCATGGGTGACATGCTAAGAGGTTAGCCAGCGCTGCTGGCCCTGACGCCTAAGGTGAAATGGCAAGAGCTGACCAGTCTTCATACTGGTTAGCCTTCCAACTAGCAGAGCCCATAGTCAATTTTCTGACATTGGTGCTCAAAACAGGGGGACTCTGCTGGTTGGTGCTTAAGTAGCTGATAGTTTAGTGAATAGGTGGCAGTGATGCGCCACTGTAGTTTGGTTCCAGAGGTTAGTGGTGGCGGGGAGGGGCAAGCCCTGGACGCCCTCCCCAAACGCTGAGTTTGGAAGTAGGAGGATTACCATATGGTTAAGTGGAGGAATTTGTCAGAATTTTAACCAGATGGAATCCTCCAATGATTAGTTGCTATTTGGGATGAAATGGCTAATCCCGGCAGAATGGCTTATTGACTGAATTTCATATAATCTATGATTGCTGGTTAGTTGCTCCCCAGTTTGGGTTGAGCTGAAATTAGTATTCCGCTGAGTTTGGAAGTAGGTTTGAGTGAGGCCAATTGGTGGCCCCAAATTAGTATAAGGATCACTAGAGACTAATAGCTGAGGATGATCCAATTGGTATCAGTCAGCAGAATCAGTGCTTGAAGCCAACTGCCATTCATGGTGCGTTATGGGATTTCTGGCTGATAGCTGATGTATTTGCTTCATTTGTTCATCAATGAAATCGCTTCCTGATAATTTGATGTTGGAAGATCCAACAATTATGAGCTCAAGGTGGCTGGGGTTGTTTCTGGTGCCTCATTTGGTATAATCATTATTGCCTGATAAAGGCGATTCCTAATCAGTCAACTGAGATAAATTGAGAAGAGATGTCAGTGAGATGCTGAGATATTCTGAGTTAAAGAGAGCGATTAAAGTTATTTCAGGTGCATATATATCAACTTATAGGTCAAACCCAAATTTGACATTTATTTAGATTATCATTTATATGGCTCACCGGTGACTTAAGGCCAAGTATGAGCCAAAACTAATTTGGACATTGGGAAGGACATAGCGAGAGGGTTTGACGCCAGGGAAGAGAATAATGTAGTAGTAGAAGAAGAAGAGTGGTTGGCTGGAAGAACCAGCGGAAGAGCTGATAGGTCAGCGGTGGGTGAAGTAGCCCTTTTGTAAATAGTATAAATACCTGTCGCTTCCCTTTCAATAAATATCTCCCTTTGCCTAATCTACCTTTGTTTATAAGTTTATATTTATTTCGTTGGTTAGGGATTAGGCTAGGGGATCCTCAAATGGCATGAGTGACATGCCAAGGGGTTAGCCAGCGCAGCTGGCCCTGACGCCTAAGATGAAATGGCAAGAGCTTACCAGTCTTCATAATGGACAGCCTGCCAACTAGCAGAACCCAAAGTCAATTTTCTGACAGTCCCCGATGTCTAATATCAGAGCCTCCCCCAAAACCAAGAGGCTTCTATCTTAGGTTTTTCATAGTTTTTGGACTACATTTTGTGAACTTATTTTTACCCAAATAAAGTTTTTTGTTGTCTAAAACTTACATTATTTCTTTTTTAGCTTTGCCAAACCTTTTCAGCTTTAGGATGATATACTTAGTATTCCATCTGTATTGGAGTGTTCTAATAATAAAAAAGACTGCACTGGTACTTTAGATATGTCAACACCCAGAACACCATCCAGAATACCTCTGGTAATGCTATCCATATCATGGGATATAAAAAGCATAGTACAAATTGTGCACTAGCCATAGATTCTCAAAAGTTGGAAATCACAGTCACTAAATGTCAGATAGACTTCTTAAAGTCATAAATAAAATTTGATTTCTTTTAATTTTTTATTTAAAGTAAAGAACTGGGAGGAGGAAAAAATGGAGTGACAGCAAAACCTTTTGGGGTCTGCTGCCTTAGATCACAAGCTTAGGGAACAGAAACAACTGTATTTTATAGGGGATTATTATGCAATTTGACTACAGTGGACCACACCCTAAATTGGTGTTGATACCAATTTGGATCTGACCTGACCCACAGAATTAGCATCAAATTTCATTTCATGAGAACTTTTTCCCATTGGGATTGCTTTTGACATGGGAATGATGACCCCTTTGGCAGACAGCGGGTTGCTCCCACAGCCCAGCCATATGTGGGCAGTCCCATTGAGTAGGAAAATGGTTTATATCTCCCATATCTTTCTTGGAAATCTATATTTTCTGGCAATAGGAGAAATGGCGGTTATGATTTTTCTGAATCCAAAACTAATTTTATTTATTTATTTATTTTTACTAGATATTGACTTAGATTTACCAATGGATTTTGAACTAGTTGAGGCAACCTCTGGTGGAGGGGAATCACTGCCACTCCTCTGCTGACAATGGCCTCTGGCCACTGACTGTCATGAAAGTGGAAAATGAATTTAGACTGGCCAGCCATTCAGGGGTGCGTGAGCACCAGAAGTTAAGCCAGAATTCCAAAGGACTGATGCTCAAATGACTTGAAAGTGGGATGGAAGGTAGTTGAACCATGAATGGTACTTGAGATGGTGGTAAGAATCAAACTGGCATAAAGCCAGGTTGTTGCCACTATGGAGCCAGCAGATTTGGGCGCAGAAAGCTTTTGTTCTATAACAATTGGGGAGTTGGTTCCACTGCAGGGTTGTTAGCAAGAGGGAAGGTGGCAAGATTGTGAAATATAACCCATTGGGGAGGTAAAGTCTTCAACAAAAGTAACAGATCCTGATGCCAGATAGCTTCACAAAAAGAAAGTGTTAAAGGATACCCTGAGGTTGGTATGCTCAGTCAATGATAGTAGGCAACATTGTTGTTATGATGGCCATGATGGCCCAGTAATTGCATAACCCAAAAATTATCTTCAGGTCTGGGTTTTGCGGTAGATACCAAGGGAGAAATTTTCAGTAATCAAATTTATTTAGTGAAAGTGTTTTTATTTCAAAATAAGGTAAAGAAGTTGACTGACAATCTTACCTGTCAGGGATGACTGCTTAAATACTCAGTCACTTTATGGAATAAGTTGACATGTGTAAGGATTCTCCCTTTATTGGGGGAAGCCTCAACTAGGGGTTGAAAACTTTTTATGGGCAGATGCTGGATTGGGCCCCCCATTAACTTGGGTTAAGTCCAATCCGAAGTATTGGGGATCAACCCTAATAGTATTAATTAATTATTTAATTGATTAAGTAGATATCAGCAACTAATGATGATAATATCAAAAATCAATCAGAATGTGGGAATGTCTATCTTCTTGGTACAAAAATACAATTTAGGCCACAACAGGATTTTAACCTGCATCATGAGGGGCAATAGTGGGACACTCATCCCACTATGCCAGACCCCTTTTTTAAAAAAAAGACTCCATACTTTATTAAATAAATTTAAGGGAAAGTAAGAGGGAAGGGTGGAATACAAGTGATTCAGCTGAGGGTAAAAAAAGACCAGGGATTTGGGCTGCTAGAGTTCTAGCACCTCCAACCATTGCTGATCGGTGATTGCCATTGCTAGCCACAGTTCTAGCAGCGGCGGACTTACAGGCCATACTATTCTAAGATGATTAGTAGCTTCATTGCATGTGATGAGCAATCTGGCGGGGAAAGCCAAACGCGTGGCCTTATAACACCCAGGGATTATGCGTGAGAATTTTGAGATCCAGTGGAGCTGATCAGAGATAATCTGAATGGTCTTCAATACCAAACCTCTGTGATGGGGGCGCTCGTTGCTCATAACCTTGGTGATGAGAGCACAGTGAATTACCCATACACAATACTGGTAAATGAAGGCTCATAGTTGGATCTGAGCTGTTCTCAGGGTTTTTGTAAAGAACAGATCCTGCGATGGATGTATACCTGGAGGCGAATGATCACCTGATAGGATGTATTGCATCATGGACCAGTATTTTTTGAACATGCCACATTCATAATAGCAATGTGCTATATCTGCTTCCAGTTTGGTCACCAATATAGAGTCACCCCAACCTTGGTTGGTCTTCAATGGATCACCTTGGTTCAGTGATTGGATATTTGGGATCAGCCGTCGATGCATTATCAAGCTATGGCCCCCTGTCAGAATGCCTTCATTGGGGATTGCGCCTGATTGTGTATCAGGCATTCCGCCCAATGAGTTACTCATGCTACCAAATTGATTTTGGTCAGAGACCATTTGCCCCCCCCAACTGGGCTGTTTTGGGGTTGGCACCCAACTTGTTCTTCACCCAAATACCCTGAGCTGATTTGGTAAGTTTCTCCATGTTGGTAGAAAACTTTTTATTGCTTGACTCCATTAGTTTAAATTGCTTATTTTGTTATTCAAATCTGAGTCAGTTTCAGATCCTACCAATATCTCGTCCAGGTTTTTTGCTTTATTGGCAAGAGTTTTCTAACCCTGTGAGGCCCCAGTCCCCCTGCTAATTGAGGTTCACTGGGGAATATTTCTGAATCCGCTGTTCTTGGCATCAGCCCTCACTCCCGGAAGGTTGCATTTGTCATCTGGGTGTTGGTGGGCATCAATCCTAAGGAGTTGACCCCGTCATTCGCATTAATCATTAGTGCTCTGTGACCCATCTCCACGTTCATTCATTTTGTAGTCATTCGTGTCACCAGTTCATTACTTGGTGTATACGTGGTGGAATGCCCAGCCCCATTTCTAGTTGTGTTGGGGCTTGGTCCGGTGGGAAGGTTGGCAGATGGTTTGTCCATCTCAATGAACTTGATTTTATTATTAATAAAACTCACTATTGGCGCAGGCAAGTCATCCATTTCTATGTGCTGTGCACAGACGGGTGGCTTGCCTTCCCTACGCTTAGTTATTTTGCCTTTGTTCACTGTCTATAAAATTGCAGTGTGGTATGGCAGTTGGTTGCTCTTTCAGTTCTTGTTCAATTCTCTTTTTGTTATAAAAAGTGATATTTGTGAGAGAGAGGGATATGCCAGACCCCCTTGCATTATTTACAAAAAGTATCTATATATCTCATGCTGTTGGCAAATGATGCTGATCATTTGCCTATCCTGATCTATCCTATCTTTAATTAATTACCCTTGATATTTAATTAGCCTTGATTTATTATTCTTCCCTAGTACTATAAATAGTACTAAGTATTTCTATAATAATAAAAACTTTCCTTGCAGTATTATTTACTCTTTAAAGTTCAACTGTCATATTTATATTTAGATCTCAGTACAAAACCCAACGATTATTATATTCAGCCCGCAGGAACCTCTGAACCATCGCCAACTGGTTAAGTTCCAACCATAGGGACTTTATTTGGACCTCTGAACCTCTAATAAAGGTTAAGTCATATATTATTTATATATTGGATTTTAGTGTGACATCCACATCTGTCCACATTCTTAAGTGAGCTTTGAAGGACCTGAGTCAATTTATTATCAGATTCTGTGTAAATTCTGACAAAATGCATAGAATGGAGAACCCAATTTTCTGACTGAAAGTGGAAGAACTCAAGTGAGAATTGTTCAAACTAATGTGAACATGTTGGTGGAAGGCTGTGTCAATATAAATTCAGCCTCTAGACCCAAATCACTTTTTTATCATTATTGCACCTGCTCAAGTTGTGGTATCTTATTTGGCAGGTGGCAGGTACCTCCCAGGGCCATTACATTTAGGGACAGTCCCAATTGGTTAGAAATAGGTTCAGGGCACCCAACCCAACTGCATCCATATTCTTCAGTTCATATACAATTTTTTTGAATCTTGGTAAAACTAGGCCTTGCCACAAAAGGGGAGGGAGCATTTTCCTCCAATGATCAAGCAGAACTTGAATCTGGTGCTAGTGAGGGATCCACTTTATTCTTCCCATGTTGGTCCTATTCTGCTGCAACTTTGTCACATATCACCTTGATGCGCTGCATCAGTTTGCCAGTTGTCAGAATGGGAATGGGTTGGGGAACCTTCAGGAGTAGGCCATAACCCACCACTTTTCTACCACATGGTCAAGCTCACCCTGTGTGATGAGGGGGATGGCTACACTCTTCAGATCCTTATTGGTGGGAAATAGGAACAACTCTTAGCCAATTTAATGGGGCGCTCTCCCAGACTCATACTGTCACTTCACAACATATGCCCCAAATATTCTGTACCAATTTATGGGTAAATAACAGAGAGGAGAGAGGCACAATTTTAAAGGGGTATACCATTACTCACCTTTTATCTACCACATGGGCTAAATTTTCTAGGGTGACAAGAGGGTAGCCACTGGTTTATTTCCTTCTTGGTGTGAAATGGAATTTCTTCTGATTAAGTTTCAGGGGTTGCTTTCTAAGGCCTACGCATATGACAGTGAGTAAACCACATAAATCAAGTACCCCTCACATGGTATAAAGTAACATTGTTGGGATTTTTGCCCATATTCCTAGACAGCTAGATTACCAGGAATCGCTAGGGGATAATTCCATAATGCAAGTGAATTGGAAGATGGTTGACCCTGATTTTGGGGTAACTATGTTTGGGGGATTTTAGGTTATTCGCCTGGTCATATTCATCAGGGATTGATCTGGACAAATGCTTAAAATCTCATCAGGTGGAGTTGCCGATGAAATAGGGGCATCTGATAATCAATAACTATCAGGTGTAACATCTATGAATCCCCCTTGGGTTGGGACCATCTAGAACTAAAAAAAATAACTATCGGGTGTACTGATTGGGATCAGTCAGGTTACATCACTAACTGATTGGGAATTAAAGGAGTAAGTTGCAAGGTGAGTGATGCCATCTGCAACTAGTGAATTGATCAGTTAGTTTGCAACCTCATTAATGGGTAACAAGTCCCATTACCTAGGCAGGTCGCTTGCCAAATATGGCTAGTTTGCTTGAATCAAGAGGAAAACGTTAGGGAATGTTTTCTGACTCTTTTCATTTTAGGTCTCAAGGATGTCCAATGACAGGATCCTAGCTAGGATAGGGAAGACCATCACTGATGAGATAATGATTGGTGATTCAATAGCAATAGCTGCAATTTCATCAGGGAGGTGTCAATTGAGGGTTGGGCGCTGAATCCCCACTATAAATTCCCTAGAATTTACTAATAAAACACACAGAAAAACAGTATACTTTATATAGTAATATAGTATTTACTAGGATATACCTGTCACTTCTAATTAAGTCTTAACCTAGTAAACTTTATCAGCAACCATTTATTCTATTCTTTCTCAGGGATATTATTGCTGTGTGCAATAATTGGGAGATTTTTTAAGGAAAAGGGTAAGGATCTGAGCAGGGATCCAGAGAAGAAGCAGAATCAAATTGGGGATTGCTGCTGACTGTGTGTCAAACCAGAGAAACTGTAAATGGGAATTTAAGTGAAAATTGGGTTAGATAGTATGAGTGTCAGGCGGACAGCAAGTAAGAATTAGACTGGTCTGGCAGCCCGGATGCCAGAGCATCCAAGTGGCAAACAAGAATGCCAGAGGCACTGCTGTTGGTATGATGGATATGAAACTGGAAGGGAGCTTAATTCTTATTTAATTTATTGCGAGGAAGGCCGACCATGGGATGGACACTTCCAAATTTGACCCAAAAGAGACAAAACTTAGTAACAGGGAAGGCACCCCAGAGAAGCGAAGCTATCTCTTGTTGCCAGCGGGAACGCCACTTATGGGGAGGGGAGGGAACGTGTGAAGGGGCCTTAGCCACAATTGAACACGTGTGTAGGAAAGGGTCTGATTTGATGAACCAGACTGGGAACCAGGAGGAGACCAGCTATTGGCGACGCGGTGGGAGGTATCCAAATATCCACGCCTGAAAGTGGTCCGCCAAATGAGACTGGAATCTGTGGACAGCTTCTGGGAGGGTGGGGGTGGAGCCTGCGATGGCATCCAAGACAATCATGTGGATATTTCACATGGCGATTGCAACCACCAGAGCACGGAGGGAGGGTGGAAGGGGGGAGGCCATTGATAAAGCAAACATATCTCTTGACAGACTGAAGGGATGCGTTTGATCCTGGCCAAGCAGACGTTGAACTTCGCGCCATATCACTCTAGAGGTAGGACACTTCTCCAGGCGGTGGAACAGCGTTTCATACTGGCCACACACGACGCAGGATAAGTGTAAAGCATTAGAGCGCTCAGCCATACGGTACACCTGCCTCAGGCAGTGCCACACATGGGAACAGATTTGAGGCTGCAACAGAGGATGGTGTGCGTATTTCCAGATAGTCTTTTGGGTCTCAATGGAGTAAGGGATGTCCATCATGTCCAGGTAGTCCACCCTGGATAGGACATGGGGTTGTGTGGGGATCACGCCATCTTGGATGGGTAGCCCCTGTACCTCTTGTGTGAACTGAGGAGAGGGGCGGCCTCTCTGGGCTGTGTGTCTGCTAATATGAAGTCTCCACTCAGCGCTCCGCATGGAGAGGAGGATTCGTTTGTAGTGGGTTTTAGTACCGTGAGGACCTGTGGCCAATGGGTGTGAAGCCAGGTATTTCATCTAGGAGTGAGGGTTTGATGGATTGTTAAGGCCCAAGGCGCGGGAGAAGTTGGAGTGGGCCGCGCGGAACAGTGTTGGGAGGGGAGCGTAGGGGCAGTGATGGCCGCAATCCAGGTGCCCAGGATCTTGGCAGCATGATCTTTGAAGTCAAGCAGGCCCATGCCACCATGATGATGAGGGCCAAACATGACCTCTAGCTGTACTGGTGGTGGGCGGCCTGACCAAAGCCATCCTTGCAGCAGGGCATACAAGGTTTAAAAAGCTTGGGGAGAAGGGGATGGTGTGGGCTCCAAATCAGACTTTGGAGAGGAGCATAGAGTTTAAAACAACCCTGCCAGTAAGGGAAGTAGGGTGGGCTCTGAGGGAGGCGATGTGCTTTGTCACGTTGTCTAGAATACGACTCTTCATTACTGCTGATGTGTATCCGCCTGCCTCCACCCACACGCCCAGATGGCGGAAAGGCCCTATGGTAGGGCGTGGCACAAAGGGGAGCACCAGTGGGGCGGTGTGGGGTGAGCTGGGAGGGCGAGCGCATGTGCGAGCAGATGGGCCGGGCTGAGCGCTGGTTGCAGGGACCCAGCAGGTTTGATACTGACCAAGGAGGATGATTTCAGTTTGGAAGCATTCATTGCAGCATTACTTACCCGGGAATACTCCTGGATGAGAGCTTCAAGTGCGCATGCATCTTTATTATTTGACACCCCAACCACACAGTCATCTGCAAATGCCATCATCTTGACTGGGGCTTGGCCTGGCACATGGACCCCAGTGAGTTGGGCATTCACGTTTCGAAGTAGTGGGTCAAGGCTGAAGTTGTATAAGAGTGGGCAAGGGGGTCCCCTTGTCGCAAGCCCCTTTGAGGGCGGACTACTTCCATTAGGAAGCCAGGGCCACGCACTGCCATTGTTGCATATTCTGTGAGCAGCATTACCCAGCTGATGAAATAAGGGGGCAAGCGGAATTGGTGGAGGCAGGCCCTGAGGTATTTTCAGTTTACTCTATCATAGGCCTTCTGTTGATCTAAGAATACAAGTGCCCCAGAGGCTGTGGACTGGCATGCGTTAGCTACAGAGTGCACGTTGTCCCAAATTGATCTTTTTTTTAGTACTAGATGGTTCCCAAATTGATCTTCTGGGTATGAAACCAAATTGTTCTGGGGAGATGGTGGCAGATGCTACAATCCCTAAACGGTTAGCCATGATTTTAGTTAAAATTTTTGTATCCATGTTAGTTAAAGAAATGGGGCGCCAGTTGGCTAAGTCTTGCTTGTCCCCTTTCTTGAAGAGTGTGATGGTGAAGGCCTCTTGTCCTCCTGGTAGGAGGCGTGTTTCCAGAAGGCTCTGGTTAAGTGAGGCAAGCAGTAGTGGGGATATATACTGAAGTACTTTTTATAGAATTCATATGGAATGCCATTTGGGCCTGGGAATTTCCAGTTTGGTGCACTGTGGATGGCTGTCCATAATTTGTTCGGAGTAATCAAATTCATTATTTCTGGGTATCAGGAAATGGTGCAGATGTGGGTTTGGTCGAGAAATTCCGCCACTTTGGCTGGCTGAATTGGATTGGATCAGTATAACTCAGAGTAATACTTTGATGTTTCAATTGCCACTTCAGCTGGCGCATCCATGATGGAATCATCCAATCTTCACACCTGTGTGCAGGCCACGCTCTGGTGTGGTGCGAAATTTTTTTAAAAAAATATGCGGTGCACTTGTTGCCCTCTGTAATGCGTTTGGCCCTGTACTGAACACAAACCTGATGTTTGTGTTGCCTTTCAAACGCGTTGAGGTGGGTGGCTGCCTCCACCCACTTCCAGCCCCATGCAGTGCTGTATCCTATGGCTGGGATGTTGGACTCCAGGTGTGCCAACTCTGCCAGAGTGTGCAAAATGATGGCCGATGTAGCTCATGAGCGTTGGGAGGAGAGGTGGCGAGAGTGGCGGATGGTATCCTCTTTGAAGGCTGCCCATGTGGAGATGGGGTCCACGCAAAATGGTGTAACAAACTCTTTTGCCAAAGTTGCTGATTCCACCCAAGTGGAAAATCTTGGCGACACAAGTTTGGGAGGGCGGAGTTTGCACCAATGTGGAGCCTTAGCCACTGTGACAGGTAGGTGGTAGGTTATCAAGACCAGCTGGTGGTTGGAGAATTCAATTTTTGTTGTTTTGAAGTGGGAAATGTGAGGTTGGAATTTCGCCAGTGTGAGGATAAGGTTGATGCGGGTCATGGACCTTAATTAGCTGTTGTGGATGTGGGGGCGCGTCATGTTTTTGAGCAGCAGGGCTTGCCATGGCAGCGCATCTATTAACCCAAGGGTGGCCTTTAGAACGCAAAGTTCTACATGACCCTGGGGGGCATGGGAGGAGGAAGGCCAATGGTCCATGGGTATGTTTAGCCAACAGTTCATGTCGCTGACTACAAAAGGGTCTGGGGGTAATGGGAGGGATTTGACCAACGAGAAAAATTCCTGACGCTCTCATGCACAGGTTGGGGCATAGATGTTGATGATAGCATGTGCCACGTCAGCCCATGAGAAAGTGACAACAAGGACTCGGCCATTTAGGAAGGAACCTGACAATAAAAATCTGAAAAAAATTGTTTTTCTGAACTAGCACCCCACAGTGCTCTGACCAAAAGGATATGGATGGGAGGATCATGGTTTTCCAAGTATCCTCAGAACCTCATAGACAGTGGGACTCTTGGATGGCCAGGATATCCACAGGTAAATTTTTTTGTAAAAAACTCAGTTTCCTGCCCAGGACGGCAAGGCCTTGAGTCTGGCGATATTCAACGTCCCCAAAGTGAAGGTTTCCCCCATTGCACCTTAGGTGCGAGGGGGTGGGCACCTGGGCCTACTAGCCTCCTCTAAATCCCCACGGGCCTTCATGGCAGTGTGGGTGTTTGCAGCAATGCTATCAGTAGTTTTATTGATTTTAGCAGAAAGGTTCACGTTGGCTTTTGCCTTCAGTTTTTTTTCCCCAACGTCAAACAAATTTTTTGCAATGTGGATGAGTTCGGTGCACCTACAAGCAGGTCAAAAAAATTTTCAGGTAGGTTGGACCCCAAGTCAGTTTCAACTGGAGCTTGTTTGCAAAGATTAGGTGAGATCGAGTCACCCATCAGATCCTCAGATTGGGTGGCCCAATCAGCATGGGCTTCCCAATCTGATTGGTTGATGGATTCCCAAGTTGCTTCCACCATGAAGGTCTCAATGTCCTCC
Source organism: Massospora cicadina (assembly GCA_022478985.1). Taxonomy (NCBI): domain Eukaryota; kingdom Fungi; phylum Entomophthoromycota; class Entomophthoromycetes; order Entomophthorales; family Entomophthoraceae; genus Massospora; species Massospora cicadina. The sequence continues at coordinate 200,984 of JAKSZP010009254.1, forward strand.
TAGCGTTGGGAGTGTGGGATAGCGGTGGTGACTTTGGCCGCTTCCTTGGCTGCGGCCCTGTGGGCCTGCTTGGCCTTCTTCTGCTCTTGCGGGGAAATAGGTTTTACCAGTAGGTAGCAACCTTGTGCTCCCCATGGGAAAGCCTCTTTGGTGCTTGCGGTTGGTTCGTAGTGTGCCTCTCCGCTGGCCATGGCTGCTGAGGGGTGCTCTTGGAATGTGATGCCCTCCTTGGTGGGGCATGCATGTGCCTTATGGCCGAACATGTCACAGTGGGTGCAGATGGGGGGTGCGCTGTCTACAGTTACCCAGAAAGGGTGGGTGGTATGCCCTTCAATATTAATATAAGTGGAGTGCAGGATCTGGGTTAGGTCCTTCACGATCTGCTTTGTTGGGGTCAGAACTGCGATGGCTTTGCTGGTGCACAGGTGTGGCATCAGCATAAAGCGTTGCATCTCAAAATAATGTATTTCGCCATAAAAAGTGAGACCATCTTTCAGGTGTTGCTCCAAAATGGCACGTTTTACCATAGTGAGCAAAAAGTCAAATGTGAGGAAAATTTGGTTTAATTTTGTCCATCTGGTGCGTTTGGTTTTGATGACCCATTGCCCTTCATGGAGGTCAATCACTACGTGCACCACAGCAGCTTCATCTGCTGCCTCCTTGTTTTCAAAACTGAGGTCCAGCCAACCGCATGACATGGAGTGAGGTGCGATGTACACCACAGTTGGGAAAAAAGTGGGCACATCCCCACAAAATTTTTCCCATAGAGCTTTTTGTTGGATGTCCAGAAACATACAGACTCCGTATTCCACTGATGAGAGTGGTTGGGAGTGTGGCGTGTTGATGTATTGGTTGCATTGTGCTTGCCAAGCGAGGATTTCTGGGGAAATAGTGACCGCCAGTTTTTTTAAATTTTTTTCTATTCCGCCAGTTTCTCCAGGGCGTTTCCAAACGTTTTAGGCCGCGGGCCTACCACCTGCTCCTCTTACCTTACTTGCCCAACTGCTCCCTGACATGGGCGCAGACTAATCTCCTCTGTGAGATTATCAAACTAGAATCATACTTGAATTGAATAAGTTGTAAAAGTGATTGCAACAAGAGAGAAAAGTTAAGGGAGCTTAATTCTCAACAGATAAAAACAGGATTTGGGGGAAGTTGTTTTATTAGAAAATCTAAAGAAGGAGAATTGACCAACAATTTTCTCAGTGTGATGCACCTGATTAAAAGGTTGTTGATTTTGAGGGAAAACAAGCTGGGATTGGGTTCTGCAAGTTCAACCTAAGCAGCAAATTATTCAGAAAATGGGCAGGTTAGTTTCCTGAAAACTGACATCGCAAAATTCAGCAGTGGGCTGAGTTGCAGTCAGTTCAACCTAAGTGGTAAACTAAACAGGAATGGGTGGGTTAGTTCCCTAGGGACTGACATCACAAAATTTGATGGTGGACTGAGTTGCAGTCAATTTGACCTAAGTGGTGAACTATTTAAAAATGGATGTGTTAGTTTCCTGGGGACTGACATCGCTAAATTTGGCATTGGGCTGAGTTGCAGTCAGTTTAACCTAAGCGGTGAACTATTTGGGAATGGGCGGGTTAGTTCCCTGGGGACTGACATTGCAAAATTTGGCAGTGGGCTGAGTTACAGTCAGTGGCATTGTGTCAGGTGCAACGCCCAATTTGCTGGCAGGAATCTTCCCATCAGGGGTGATGCCTGACGGATTTGGGAGGGGGATTTTTTAATCAACATGTAAACTGAATTGCAACTGTCAGGCATTCTGGCTGATAGCTCAGTCTTCATACCTTTTTGACCATTTGAAATCTGAGTATTGGGCTGATTGCTGCTCAAATCAGTTGTGATCAATTCCATTTTGGTGATCTTAGCGCAGATTTTACTAATTCCTCATAACAGTTCTGCCAAGGAGAGTGCGGGTACTGGAAGTGGGATCTGAAGCAGAAGGGCTATTACTCAGCGCTTGTCTACCATATGAGCGAGATCACCCTGTGTAATGAGGGGTATGGCCATCCTCTTCAGTACCTTCTTGCTTGAGAATGGAAAGATGGCCCAATCAATGCCCAAAGGATGTTCATAAGGACTTACATTACCCTTTTCTTTTTTCAAGAGAAGAGCCTCATCATTGGGAAACTGTACAAGAGCCACCTTCTTGCGCACCTTGGGTGACTTGATCACTATTACTGATGCAGGTTTTTTGGGGGAAATGGAGAATATCAGGGTGGGATATGTGGAGCGCTTCAACCAGGTTCATGAAATTTGTGCAATTGCATACCTTGCCCCAACTGTTCTCATAGGCCAGATACCCTTTCCAAGCCATGAAATATTGGACGGAATGTCACAATTTCTGGGATGCCAGGATAACCTCTTCCTCAGCCTCTTTCCCAGTTTTGACAATGATCAGTTGCAGTTCCATGGGAATTGCACCTTTGAAGGGTGACAGCTGGGAAACTACTGGGCTTTGGGGAACAAACTCATTGCAAGTTGAGATATCAGACCTTACTGACATAGCCAAGATAGCTGTGGCAACTATAGGGTATGGGTTTAGAGTTTTGAGTGGGATGGGACTAATGTGGGCAGGGATAATCTTCTTTATGACCTGATTCAGTTGGAAAGAAGGGACTATTGCTGTGCCAATATCTACGAGAAAGGTGGAAATGGTAGAGATTGATGGTTGGTCAATTATGTCAGGTGGATAGCAAGTAAGAATTAGACTGGCCTGCCAGCCCAGATGCCAGAGCATCCAAGTGGCAAACCAGAATGCCAGAGGCACTGCTGTTGGTATGACGGATATGGAACTGGAAGGGAGCTTAATTCTAAATTTTACTTGAGGTGGGCTGACCTGGGGATGATACCACACCAATTAGGGAAGTGAAGAAAAATGGGAAGGAGGATAAAACCCAGAAAACCTCCATGCGTGGTGTATGATAGGCCAGGAACTCCATGGACTGCCTTTGCTATTCGCTATCTCAGTTCAGGGCATTGGTGCGCTAAACCAACACAGTCAAAATTGTCCCCTACCCAAAGTCCATTACCAGGATCGAACTTGGGAGGCAGTGGTAGAGGGTCCATACTCTACCACTGGGGTATCCTCCCTGGAAGGGAGCTTAATTCTCAACAGATAAAAATGGGATTTTGGGGGAAGTTATTTTTATTGAAAAAAATTTAAGGAAGGAGAATTGACCATCAATTTTCTTAGTGTGATGTGCCTGACTAAATAGTTGTCAATTTTGAGGGAAAACAAGCTGGGATCAGGTTCTGCAAGTTTGACCTAAGTGGTGAACTATTTGGAAATGGGCAGGTTAGTTCCCTGGGGACCAACATCACTAAATTTGGCAGCGGGCTGAGTTGCAGTTGGTTTGACCTAAGTGGCAAACTATTTGGGAATGGGTGGGTTAGTTCCCTGGGAACCAACATTGTAAAATTTGGTGGCAGGCTGAGTTGCAGTCAGTGGTATTGCATCAGGTGCAACGCCCAATTTGCTGACAGGAATCTGCCCATCAGGGGTGATACCTGACAGATTTGGGAGGGAGGATTTTTTTGATCAACGTGTAAACTGAATTGCAACTGTCAGGCATTCTGGCTGATAGCTCAGTCTTCATACCTTTTTGACCATTTGAAATCTGAGTATTGGGCTGATTGACACTTGAATTAGTTGCAATTGATTCTATTTCAGCAATCTTGGTGCAGATTTTACTGATTCCTTGTAACAGTTCTGCTGAGGAGAGTGCAGGTACCAGAAGCAGGATTCAAAGCAGAAGGGCTATTACCCAGTACTCATCTACCACGTGAGTGAGATCGCCCTGTGTAATGAGGGGTATGGCCATCCTCTTTGGTACCTTCTTGATCAGGAATGGAAAGATGGCCCAATCAACGCCCAGAGGACATTCACTGGGACTTACAATGAGGAAATGAATCCCTATTTCAAGGCATCATAAATATTTTGAGAGGAAATATTGGCTGAGCATTGGGCTGAGATCTAATTCTTTCATTCAACTACAGATAGTAGTCATCATACTATTATCAGCCAATTATATCAACAACAGTACAACATGGACAAATTGCACAAAACCTGAACCTGTGCAAGTAATACGCTTATGGGGTTATTGGCCAAAAATAATCAAAAGCCTATAAATTTTTACAAATATCAAAACTGATATCTCTAAAGGCAATAAAATAATTGGGTGTCTAGCATCAACCCTCAAAAGATTTTAAAGGTTTGGGTTTTTTATAAAACATATAAGAATATCTTTGGAATATTAATGGGAGGAAGATTTTGGGTGTGGAAAGGTTGTAAAAAGATTTTTTGCAAATAGTTAGTTGGTACTAGAATTTTTAGGATACACTAATCAAGCTATCTTGTTGATATTTATCTTAGCATAATTTTCTTGATTTTATAAAATAGTTTAAGTCTTAAATTATCACAAGAGGCAATTATAAAAACTTGCTTCTATGTTAAATAAAGGATAAGTTTTAGTCTGCACTATATTTGTAACATTGTTAACTCTCCCCTTGGGTTGGGATCATCTAGTACTAATATATATTGTAGGTTTATTTTATTCAAACTTAAGAAAAATCCTTGTAATTGGAATTCTGCTAATTTTTATCCAGTTTACCCAAAAACTTTTGCTGGTGCGAAGACTCGGAGATCAGGGATATTCCAATTGCCATGTCGATGTCTCATCATGAAATGTCGGACAATTCACCGTTTCCGCCACAATATTAAGAGGAATTGTACCCTTGAGGGTGGATCCTCAAAATGGATAGTTGTTTGCGGAATTAGGGGCTAAAATAAAACAGGTAAAGCCGCATGCTCGAATAGGATTTACATATTGTACTTCTAGTACTTCTTAGGCCAGGCGATTGAATTTTCATCGATTCGATAGAAAATGGGTTTTATTGAACTGCGTTTTAGTTATATAAGTGAAATCAATAGATCAATTAGAGCCCAATTTGGTATAATCCCCCTACTGGCATAAGATGTCGCAATCATGGCATTAGTCATATCAAAGGGTATAATTTGATTATTCTTACTCAGGCGGATTTTGTAGCCTGAGTATGGCGTCATGAACTTAAAAATGGCGTGATTTGGGTATCGAATGCGAGGTTGCGAATCAGGCGAAAAAGTAGATCATCTTTCATCCCAATGAGTCATGCCGAGTCAAAGTGCAAGATAAAAGGTAGTACGAGAGTTGAAAAGCATCGTCTGAATACCAAGCCTATCTTACTGAATCAGAATGCAACTTGAAAGTCTTTCAATACAAGGAGTCGGGTATACAGATGAAACGAGTTTTTGAATTGACCCAATTTAAGCTTATAAAGCAGTGTGAATCTTCCATTGACAGTGGACTCCTTCGGTTTGTTCTCATACGCAACCTTTGCAATTCCATCGAGTCGGAACTGTCTTTTTATGGTGAGGAAGACTGGCTGGACGACTGCCTTGACGATTTGGACGACTTTGAGGATTTTAGATGTGAGAGTACTTGCTTAGATACTTCGACTTGCTCTTCACTTATTACCAATGTTTAATTCGTTACTTTTTAATATCTGTTGAGTTGCCTTCAAATACAACCAAAATAGTATTTTAACTAAATTAAAATAACTTATCGCTTTAAAATATTTACAAGAGGCCATGCGCCCTTTTGATTGTGCGAATATAGTATTATGGTGATATGGGCATAGATGGATCCCTGTAAATAACCTTGATCGGATGTTAAGGCTCTACTTAGATTTCAATGTGCAATAGAGTAGGCTAAACTCTGCGCCGTACAGCTGAACTCGTTGAGCAACAGCTCTTCTAATTCATCTTTTGTATCGACAAGGTTCCGTATGTGGTATTGAACAGTGATTGGCATTAGTATGAACCGCTTAACTGTACCGCTTCTACCTACTTTAAAAAGCAACCCACAATTCCGTCTAATTGATGCCCGCAAACAGTATTGGAACCTCCCATAAATGCTTAAGTTTGGTTTGATATCCATCTGCAAATCCGAAATTGTAGATAAGAAAGTGCATGCCACTTCTTTTTAAAAAGTGGGTTTAAAACCTCGCAGATCTCATCAAGCTCCTCTGATAATCCTTTATGAAACGATTTCTGAATTAGATTGGGGTCAAAATCAATCTAGCTTGATATTTAAAAGCGCATATAAGCTTTCAAAGCGAACAAGGCATGGTAAGCTTCCATTACGAACCGAAGCGAAGGTTGGAACGTTAAAGTCTGATATTTACCTAAACGTTGGGACTAACTCTTCGATAAAACAGATGAGGATTCTACAATAAATAATTTATAACAGTACTAGCCGATTTACCCGTGCTTCGCTACGGTATCTATAAAATTAGATTTTCAATTTATTAATTTAGATTTTATATATAGACAAACAACCACTCAGCCAAATCCAATTGCTCAATCGAATCAACCAAAAACCACCAACCACTTAGGCAAACCTAACTGAAATTATCAAAAAACCAATAACTAATCACCCCTCAAAACTAAACTGTGTCCATCGATTCAAACAAAAGCCATCAACCTCTCGGCCAAACTAAACCTATCGAATCAATCAGATAACACCAACCTGCTACCCGAAACATCTCTTTATACTTAAAATCATCGTATATGTGACATATCTTCCAAACTACTAAATCAAGTTCTACTTAACTTGCCAAAAGTATTTTATTAAATAGGTGAACTAAATTAGGCAGGTTTTTAAAATATATAAACCTAACATCCAGATACCCGTGCTTTGCTACGGTATTTAGTTTATCAAATGATAAGCTCACATTGTAGCCTATAAGCTGTGTCAGCACTACTCTCGAGCCACTCAGACTAACAGCTCCACTGTTGCTCTCGTGGCTGGTGAGTTGATTATCCTAACTATTTAATCTACTTAAACTCTAATACTGATTTTTGTTGAGCTTCAGGTAAGCAATTTGATGAATTATTAGATAATTTTTGCCAATTCTCACCCACTCACCCAAATAAATTAAACTTATTAGACTCGATTAGCTTCAGATGAGCAAATTGGTAAATTATTAGATAATATTCGCTAATTCTCACCAACTCACTCAAATAGATTGAACCTATCATACTCGATAGTTTCAGATTTGATCTTATTTGCCAATTCTCACCCACTCACCCAAATAGATTAAACTTATCAGACACGATTAGCTTCTGGTGAGCAATTTGGTGAATTATTCAATGATATTTGCCAATTCTCACCCGCTCACCCAAATAGATTGACCCTATCAGACTCGAAGGTTTCAGATGTCAATCAGTCAGTGAGTGAGTGAATGTGTTTTAAGTAGATCATATGGTAGCTAAATCATATGCCCTGACATAGTTGGGGATTAAACCTGACTGAGAATTATTTCTACTCACTAAATATATGTTTTAAATATAAAATAAAATAGTATTTTTACCCTCTAGGGAATAAGGTTGAAGGATAGCAGAGTTTTGTAATATAATTTTTATATAATAAATCAAATTGAGTTTAGCGTAGATGATCCACTGGGTGTTGGAATCAGAGCAGTTTCAATCTCTGATGCTTTTAGTCACTTGATTTCAACAATGATGTAGCAGAAGAGTTATAATTTATTTTATTCGAGGTGGGCCGACCTGGGGATGATACCGCACCAATTAAGGGAATTGAATGAATGGGAAAGGAGGATAAAATCCGAAAACCTCCATGCGTGGCGTATGATAGGCCAGGAACTCCATGGACCGCCTTACAATTTGCTATCTCAGTTTGGGGCATTGGTGCGCAACAGAAGTGTTAACAACTGCTAGAATAAATTCTTAGAGGGATTTTTGTACAACTTATGTTAAAAATAGTAAAACTTTTAATCATACCAAAATGTTGGATTTTACACATTTTTTATTAATAGTTATCAGGGGTCAAGAAGTGAACCCTATTAAAATCTCCCTACTTAGTATTTAAAGCAACTCGAGACTCAAAGTGAGATGGGCATGAAATTCATTATAAGCTTCAAGCCAAATTAGGAAAAATGGGTGTTCGACCTATTGGAGCTCATAGAACTTGCCTCGCTTAGATGAAATGACTGATGGAGGGTTGATTGTAGGTAGGACAAGTCTGTGAGGCAAGGTTTTAAAATATTTGAGCCAATCGCCATAGGGGAAAATAGTTACACCTTGTGGGACCCCCTCCAAGCCTATAAAAGGTGGTGGCCTCCACTTAGGTTTTTGAACTGAGCTGTAGAGGGGCCAGGAAGGAACCTTGGCATGACTCCCCATATTCTGCTGTGGGTTTGGCACAACCCTACTATTAGAAATTGGACTTTTTGGCTGAGGAGTGGGGTTAAACAAATTACCCCAATTTTAGGGGTTCCACCAAGAATTGACCAAGGTTTTTTGGCCAATATTATCTTTATTTACAATTAAAATACTCCTATTATAATATCAAACAGGTAATTGTCTGACATTACCCCCTTCAAGTGTGTTAGGGGAAAATAAGGGTGAAGGAACTGGCCATGGACTCTTTTGATAGTAACTCCAGTAGTAAGGGATTTGATAGAGTACTCATCCCCTCACTTATAAGTAACTGAAAAAGGTCCTTCCCAGATAGACCTGAGTTCCTCACTTCTTGGAGTGATTCAATTGTGGTAATATAACACCAAGTCAGATATTTGAAAGGAAGGAACGAAGAGGGGGCCAGAGCTCATTAGTAGCTTGGCCCTCTTTAGTAACAGTTTTAGCCAAATTGGTCATAGCCTCTGCTTGTAACTGAATGATATACTGAGCCAACTTCTTCATGGCTTGCTCAGGATCTGCTCTATCAGAGAATATATCTTAGGCTAATAAGGCCAGTACTCCAAGTTCTTGTCCATATATAATGTGATTTGGAGACATTTTGAGGATTTAGTGGTAACTGATATGATAGGCTATGAGAGCACTTGGTAAGTACAGATCCCAGTGAAGAGGGTCTGTAGTGGAATTTTCCATAGTATAGAGACCAGAGCTCCATTGGATCTTTCCACAGTACCATTAGTGGATGGGTCATGATACTGAGAATAGCTGTTGCATTCCCATGGAGGTAGCGAGGATCTTCACCACTCTGAAAGTAAATTTTTTCCCATTGTCACAGAGCAGGACCTAAGGGCACCCATGGCATGTGAAAATATAGTGTTGGGATTTTTGCCCATATTCCCAGCCTTCTAGATTACCAGGAATCACTAGGGAATAATTCCCTAATGCGAGGTGAATTGGAAATCAGTGGACCCTGATTTTGGAGTAACTATGTTCAGGGGATTTTGGGATATTTGCCTGGTCATATCCTTTGGGGATCAACCTGGATGAATGCTTAAGATCTTGTCGGGTGGAGTTGCCAATGAAATAGGGTCATCTGTTAGTGATTAACTATCAGGTGTACCAATTGGGATTGGTCAGGTTTCATCACTGAGTGATTGGGAATGTAAGTAGTAAGTTGTGAGGCGAGTGATTCCATCTGCAACTAGTGAATTGATCAGTTGGTTTGTGGCCTGCCTTAATGGGTAACAAGTCCCATTACCTAAGCAGGTCGCTAGCCAAATATGGTTGGTTCATTTGGATCAAGAGGAAAACATTAGGGACACATTTTCAACTCTTTCCATTTAGGTCTCAAGGATGTCCAATGATGGAATCCTAGCCAGGATGGGGAAGACCATTGCTGCTGAGATGAGGATGGGTGATTCAATGGCAATGGCTGCCATTTCATTAAAGAGGTGTCAACTGAGGGTTAGATGACCAAATCCTTACTATAAAGTCCCTAGAATTCACTTATAATAAAAAAACCAGAGTTTAGAACAGAGTTATAGAGTTATATAGATATACAGTTCTATAGTCTTTCATCTGGGATATAGTTTAAGTAGTAATCTTTATAAGCTTTCAATTGTTTTATTCTTCTCAAGGATATTTTTTCTGTGTGCAATAATTGGGAGACTCTTTAAGGAAAAGAGTAAGGATCTGAGCGGGGATCTAGAGAAGAAGGAGAAACAAATCAGGGATTGCTGCTGATTTTGTGTCTAACCTGAGAAACTGTCACCAGGGAATTCAAGGAGATTGGGTTGTACATTATGAGGGAACTAATCCCTATATCAAGACATCTCAAATATTTTGAGTGAAAATACTTGCTGAGCGTTGGGCTGAGATCTAAGAATTCCATAAAACTATGGATAATAGTCATCATACTATTACCAGCCAATTATATCAACAACAGTACAATGTGGACAAATTGCACAAGAACTGAACCTGTGTAAGTAATAGCTATATATGGGTTATTTGCCAATAATAACCAGACCCATAAATTTTTACATACACTGATGGAGGAAAGTAGCTATTTTGCCTTGGCAGTTTAAGCAGGGAGAACTGCGACTTCAACCCATTTGGTAAAACGATCTATGCCTACCAAGATATATTGGTTTCCCAATTAGTCTGGCGTAGGGACCAACCACATATAAACTTATTGTATGAAAGGGCTGTTGAGGAGTAGTTAGTTAGTACTGATGCCTGGTCTTATAGCGGGATTGCTTCTTTCAGGTCATATAGGCATCCAGGCCTTCAGTTATGGTCCCCATGATCCCCTCCCAGTAGTAGCGCTCTTTTACCCACTCATAGATTTTTTGTACCCCTCTATTCCCTAGTATAGAATGGGACTCCAAGATGACAGGTACTCACTCTGATGGCCAGAGATGGGGCAACCAGTTATCCCCTAATTTTTGTATAGCTTTCCGCTCTCCATCTTTGTATTGTGGGAGTGCTGAGCTAAATCTTCTGGATGGGTTCATCTTCATCAGCCCTTACATCTGAAGTCATGAGGAGGTCATGTAACCTCTACACTTTACTATTGTCTAAGTGAAGTACAGGCAGCCGCATCAACCCATTAACAATTATGTGGCGCAACCCAGCTTACTGCTCAATGATCATATCGCAGTGCTGGAGCTTCAAAGACCAACGTGACAATTATCAAGTGGGATCTTTCATAAATGCAACTACTTCAAAGAGGCGTGATCATTAATCACTTTAAATGAGGTTACATATAAAAAGTGGCGATATTACTTTACAGCGAGAAATACAACAAGACACTCCTTCTCCAAGATGCTGTAGTTGCATTCAGCCTTTGAGAGCATCTTGCTAATGTGAGACAAGGGATGATTGACCCCATGTTCATCCAATTGAGCTAAGGTAGCTCCAACAGCATAAATCTGAGGCATCCATGAACAACATAAAAGGCTTGCCATAATCAGGGTGGTGGAGGATAGGCCTTTGTTGCAATAGCTACTTCAGGTTCTCATACATGGCTTTTAGTTCAGCACCCCAATGGAATGGAGTGTTTTTAGCCAAGAGGCGTGCTGGGATTTCTTCCCAAGTCAAAGATTTACATGAGTTAGATGATGGGAATCAAACCTGATCCACTAAAATAGCTGAAACTTATATGGGGGATAGTCCCCAACGAATTATAAGCCTTCTTAATATTGGGAGCAATACCTGACTAATTTTGAGCACTCTCAATATTGTGGACAATCCTCAATTAATGTAATCGAATGTTATTTGCCTGTAGCCTCCTAACCTTGGTGTTAACACCCAATCCATTTGGCAAGCAAATCTTATTTGACCAAGATGACCAGACTGCCGCAGAATCCTCAATTTGTAACAATTGTAGATATTAGTCTGGACCACTTGGAGATATACCAAAGAAACCTCCCTAAACTCCCATACAATCTTTTTTAAGCAATAAACTTTGTTCTCTTTTTGCCACATTTAAGGTAAAATAGCCTTCCTCTATTTATTTAGGAAGTAATAATGGTTAGGATCTACAACTCTAGGAACGTTAACCTGAGAAAATATTTTCTGGCCAAGGAAGCAAAAATGTAAATCCAGCGCCCAGGAACTTTGGATTTCATGGCCTATAATTTAAAAGGGAAAAGTGATCTAAACCTTGATCCTAACAAGGTGTACTTTTGGGACCATCTAGTACTAAAAAAAAAAAACAAGGTGTACTTTTGGACTCACTGAGATTGGTGAATTTGGGGATGAATTGATGATAATACCTCATCATGCCCAAGATACCTAGATGTTGTAAAGGGTTTTGGGCACAGGAGTTTTGGATATCGCTTCAACCTTATCCTGTAGAGGTCAAATCCCATCTTATATGATGGCGTTACCGAGGAAATACAATTTCATTTGGAAAAAAGTACACTTGGATGGTTTTAGTTTGATGTTAGATGCCCGTACATGTTCTCAATGTATTCGAGGTACGCCAACCAGGAGATGGACAGTACCAAATCACAACACCCAAAATGACAAAATAAAACTACTAACCAAGTGGGAAGCGGAAACCGCTAACTCACCATGGCAGAGGGTGAGGAGGGGTCGGGGGTTGGTTTTCAGAAAACCCACCTTGATCATGGGATGTTGGTTACAGTACCAGACCAGAGCAGAGAGCCAGGGCGTCGGGGCATCCGCATAGTGGGGGTGGAGGTCAGCATAGTAAGAGTTTTCCACTTCCTCATCAAGATAATGATGGGAGAGTGATTCAACAAAAGCTGCGAGGAGAATTTCTGCTTCTTTGCGGCCTTCAGGAAGTTGGGTGAAAAGGGAGACACTGTGGCGGGTGATTTTGGCTGAAAGGTTGAATAAAGCAAGCGTTGCAAAATTCATAATAGCAACTTCAGCATCATCGAATAGTTTTGAGATGTCACTTCATGGAGATTCAGGGAAGTCGGGGGGGAAGAAGAGGGTGGGCAGGCCATGCTGGAGCTGAGCCACTGACTGGGTCACCGCGGTGCGTAGTTTCAGGCACTGAGGAGAGGCCATCGCAGCTAAGGCGAGCTGACGGTCACTTTGTAATGGGGCTGTATTGGGCAGAGGAGCGAAATGGTGAGGGGTAGGGGTTTCATCAAAGTCAGGAAGGAAAAATTCTGACCAACCATAATTGAATTGGCAGAGAGGTTGACCTGTATGCTTACTAATGAGGACATTACCTGATTCGTCAATCTCAGCCAATTGATCCCATAGATTTTGGTTCACTGGAATAGTGGTGTTCAAATTTGGGTGGGTGGGATTGGGCGAATGGGCGGCTGCTTAGGTGCCAATGGTGGTCCAAGCATTGCTCTGATTGGCTGGGATGGATTTAGGTGGGAGAGTGAGGCTGGAGGTTTTGGGGGGGGGCTGATTTTCCACGCAGGCCCACTGAACGATATTGGAGGGTGGGAGGGGGCAGCAAAGCGCCCCATACTGAACCTCCAGAGGGGGCTCAGAAGCCGCAGCCGCGGAATTGGACTGAGGGCACTCTTTTTTTGCATGGTCGAGGCCAAAGCAGAGGGAACAAATCTGCCTACCGTTATCAACCTGAGCCTAAAATAAATGATCAGGCGCTGCAGCCACACTATCGCGGAGTGGGATTTGTTGGGCTATGGTAGGGTGGTGTGGGATGATGGTGGCTGTTGCACAAGGAGCAGCAAGGCTCTCCGCACCAGATGGAATGACAAAGATGAGGTTGGGCTGAGTGTCATAAGCCATGAGCCCCGCGACCAACTGGTCATATAAAACCTAGGGTGGAAGGTGGGATGGAAGATTTGCAAAGGATACCATCAGCGTGGTGTCTGAAGGGAGGCGATTATGAGTTGTGGGAATGGGGTTTTTTTATAAATTAGAGGAGTTTGTGCTGCCACTTCAGCGTCCTCCTCAGATTGGAACCCAACGTCAAAGTAGCCCTTAAAAGGGCGGAAGTCTATAAAGCCAGCCGGCGCAAAGGCTGCAGTAGCTAGGTCAATAATTGCCTTATCAGCATATGGAAACAAACGCCCATAGTCCACTCTGAGGCAATAGCGAATGGCGGAGCGAGGGAGGGCGAGAGGATGGGGGCGAGAAGGGTGGACGCGCGCCAGGTGGAGCGCTAAGTCCCGTGGGGGGACAAAATGGCTGGAAGCAGTGGGCGGGCTGTTTGAGCCCATCCAAACGCGCTTGCCCGTGAGGCAGAAAATGCTAGGTGGGGGTGCACCGCTGCCCCACACTGGGGTGGCAGGCGGCGGATCCAAGGACATCAAAGAATAGGTTTGGGCAGATGGCTGTGGATACTTAAAACTTAAATTAAAATCGCTCAAAAGTGACTTTGAGCTTTAAAAGAAATAGATGCCCGCACATATTGAAGTACTTCTTTAGGTGTGCGAGGTGATAGTTGAAAGTCTGTGAGAAAAGTGTGATGTTATCAAGATAGAAAATCACACAGCTCAGCTAAGATCCTTGAGAATGTGATCCATTGCTCATAGAAAAATTGCAGGCGCATTGCACAGCCCCTGAGGTAGCCAAGTGTTTTAGAACAGAACCTCACTGCAGACAAGGGCAAAATTCTCCTGATCCCTGGAAGAAATATCATCCTCCAGTACCCACTAGCCAAGTCCCTAGCGGAGAAGGATTTAGACCAAGATAATTGGACAAGAGCATCATCAATGTGGGGATAGGATACCTATCCTTCTTTGTGAGGATGTTCAGTTTGTGGTAGTCCATTACAACCCAATGTCCTCCATTTTTCTTTTTTATCAGTAGAAGAGGGGACAACCAAGGTCTTTGGGAAGATAACAGAAACCCAGCATCCAGAAATTGTTTGAGCTCCGTCCACATCTGTAGCTCCTCAACTTTGGACTTGTGGTAGGGTTTAGAGTGGATGGGTCAAGTTTCCCCGACGTCAATAAATGAGTAACCCTTCATGTTCCCAAAGTCACTATCATATTTGGAGAAAATGTCGCTATAGGCCTTGATCAGGGTATGGACTTTGTCAAGCTCAGTGGTGGTTAGTTTTTAGAGGCGTGAGCAGTAAGCAGAATACATACGGATTGGTCATGGGGTAAGCTCATATTGGCCATAGACCCAATACAATGAACTTTCATGATATTATTAATGGGAATCAGCAGGCCTTTTCCGGTCTCCTGATGCTTTTTTACGACCATGTCCTTCTTGGTGAGATTCCCTGATAGGAGATTAATACGTCTCTGATAAGCTGGGATTAACACACCTGGAAATACTCCAGGCTCAAAAGAGCTGACTCCGTCAATGCTGATTAGGTGCAATAGACAGTTATGGTGGATTTTCAAGGTAATCTTAGTGTCAACTACCCTTTTTTCACCCGCCCTGATTACTACCTCTTCAGAAGCATAATAAAGAAAATTTCTCCATAGCGTCTACTGATTGTGGCATCATTTTTAATTTTTTTCTAACCGTTGTGTAATGTAAGGATAAGGTGGAGGAGGAGTACTATACTGTGAAGGCGTATTCCTTTTTGTTAAGCTCATTGTTGGTCATAATCAAAGGGACCTCATAGTTGAGCAAGGAGAGATAGCCCTGCTCCAATCTAATAACCCCTTTATACTTGAGCATAAACTGAGTTTCAATGAGTAGGTCATAGATATTATTAGCCAAGGCCACCGCTGGGGCTGACAAAATGAGCTTCCCAAAATGGATGGGCAAAGAAGAATAGGCACCAATGGCACACGTGCTGGAGGGACTGGCAGTACCAAACTCTTGGGTGTAACTGAGTTCAGGGACTAACTTAATTTTTTAATAATGTTAGGATGACACAACGTTATAGGGGATCCAGTGTCCAGGATAGCTGTGACTTATACTCCATTGACAACGTTTTCCACTTTAGTTAGGGTTCCACCCAAGTTGGGGAAAGAGCTAGGGCCTCTTTTGCCAAATAGTTTAAGCTAGTCTTTTGGCATTTTCAGGGTACTTTTCCTGGATAGACTGCAGGGTATGAACACACTGGATGGATCAAATAAGCTTATAAATGAGCAGGTCATCATAACTGGCAGTGTTAATAGCTTCAAAACCCCTTAGCACTTGATGGAGATACACTTTGTGGGGTATCCTAGCTGTGTCCACTCTTTCTGGGTTTAGCCTGTCAGGTACCTTTACTTCAATTTGGGTCCTAAAATATAATAGCTGATATCTTTACCACCCCCTTCAGATTCATCATTAAGAGTGTTTTTCAATGCACATCAGGGAGTCCATCGGCCATAAGATAAGGTCAGGACTTCCCTTGTTGGAGGAGAGGCCCTGAGGGCGCTCATCTGCCCTCTTAACATTTGAAGGAGGTGCTGGAATTGTCACAGCTCTACATTTGGCCTTTGAAGTAGCAGCCTTGGGCTGCCCCATGGCTACAAGTTTCAGGCTAGAGATGGCCTCAAAAGAGGTTGAGGGAGAAAGATATATAAGTTTGGAGGAGCGTGAAGATTAACTACCTTGGAAGGCTGCTCTGAATAAGGAGGGGAGTAAGGCAAAGTGATGGTGGACTCCACTGGCTGAAGATGTGGGAGCAGAATAAGAAGGGGAGCACTGTCCCTCACTGCCAGTATCCTCTGGATTTTTTATGTGGTGGAGGATCATCTCGTTGCTGCAACACTGAGGGGGCAGGTGTGCTGAGTGACACAGCTGTAAAAGAGGCTAGAGGGGTCTGACTAAATTCTTGCCTCAAAGCTCCTGTCAAACTATAACTTTCATAATAGTCAGCTATACTAGAAAACACTATATTATATCTCGCACATCTTTGAAGGTGTGATTGACTGAAGAAATACAGCGCCAAGGAAGGATGGGGCGCTGATCCAACCAAGATAGCAGAAATGACATCACTGGGATGGAGCATCTTTGCAAGCATTAAAGATTGTGCTTTACTATAAAAACGCTCAACAAAAGAGGCAGTATATTCTCCCTTTTTCAGAAAAAGGCACATAAAGGCCTGTTTTTGCCTTTGTAAACTTTTTGTAAGCCAAAATTCTTCAGTGAGGGCTTCCTTCACCTCCGCCAGGTGCTGAGGATGGACATGCTGGGAACCACTTTCTTAAGCCACATGACTCAAGCAAGGAGGATGAATTTGGTTCTCTGTTGGTCAGTTACCCTGTCAGAATTTTAACCAGATGGAATCCTCCAATCATTTAACGTTATTTGGGATGATATGGCTATTTTGGCAGAATGGCTCATTGACTGAATTTCGTGTTATTTGATATGATTGCTGGTTAATTGCAAAACTTTCTTTTACCGCTCAAAGTCACTTTTGAGCGATTTTAAATTTAAGTTTTATTTATCCACAGCCATCTGCCCAAACCTATTCTTTGATGTCCTTGGCTCCGCCGCCTGCCACCCCAGTGTGAGCAGCGGTGCACCCCCACCTAGCATTTTCCACCCCACGGGCAAGCGCGTTTGGATGGGCTCAACAGCCCGCCCACTGCTTCCAGCCGTTTTGTCCCCCACGGGACTTAGCGCTCCACCTGGCGCGCGTCAACCCTTCTCGCCCCCATCCTCTCGCCCTCCCTCGCTCCGCCATTCGCTATTGCCTCAGAGTGGACTATGGGCGTTTGTTCCCATATGCTGATAAGGCAATTATTGACCTAGCTACTGCAGCCTTTGCGCCAGCTGGCTTTATATACTTCCGCCCTTTTAAGGGCTACTTTGACGTTGGGTTCCAATCTGAGGAGGACGCTGAAGTGGCAGCACAAACTCCTCTAATTTATAAAAAAACCCCCATTCCCACAACCCATACTCGCCTCCCTTCAGACACCACGCTGGTGGTATCCTTTGCAAATCTTCCATCCCACCTTCCACCCAAGGTTTTGTATGACCAGTTGGTCGCGGGGCTCATGGCTTATGACACTCAGCCCAACCTCATCTTTGCCATTCCATCTGGTGCATAGAGCCTTGCTGCTCCTTGTGCAACAGCCACCATCATCCCACACCACCCTACCATAGCCCAACAAATCTCACCCCGCGCTAGTGTGGCTGCAGCGCCTGATCAATTTCTTTTAGGCTCAGGTCGATAATGGTAGGCAGATTTGTTCCCTCTGCTTTGGCCTCGACCATGCAAAAAAGTGTGCCCTCAGTCCAATTCCGCGGCTGCGGCTTCTGAGCCCCCCTCTGGAGGTTCAGTATGGGGCGCTTTGCTGCCCCCTCCCACCCTCCAATATCGTTCAGTGGGCCTGCGTGGAAAATCAGCCCCCCCAAAACCTCCAGCCTCACTCTCCCACCTAAATCCACCCCGCCAATCAGAGCAATGCTTGGACCACCATTGGCACCTAAGCAGCCGCCCATTCGCCCAATCCCACCCACCCAAATTTGAACGCCACTATTCCAGTGAACCAAAATCCATGGGATCAATTGGCTGAGATTGACGAATCAGGTAATGTCCTCATTAGTAAGCATACAGGTCAACCTCTCTGCCAATCCAATTATGGTTGGTCAGAATTTTTCCTTCCTGACTTTGATAAAACCCCTACCCCATACCATTTCGCTCCTCTGCCTAATACAGCTCCCTTCCAAAGCGACCACCAGCTCGCCTTAGCTGCAGTGGCCTCTCCTCAGTGCCTGAAACTACGCACCGCGGTGACCCAGTCAGTGGCTCAGTTCCAGCATGGCCTGCCCACCCTCTTCTTCCCCCCAACTTCCCTGAATCTGCCTGCAGTGACGTCTCAAAACTATTTGATGATGCTGAAGTTGATGTTATGAATGTCGCAACACTTGCTTCATTCAACCTCTCAGCCAAAATCACCCACCACAATATCTCCCTTTTCACCCAAGTTCCTGAAGCCCGCAAAGAAGCTGAAGTTCTCCTCGCAGCTTTTGTTGAAACACTTTCCCATATTATCTTGACGAGGAAGTGGAAAACTCTTACTATGCTGACCTCCACTCCCACTATGCGGATGCCCCGACGCCCTGGCTCTCTGCTCTGGTCCAGTATTGTAACCAACATCCCATGATTGAGGTGGGTTTTTCTGAAAACCAACCCCCGACCCCTCCTCACTCTCTGCCAT
This sequence comes from Massospora cicadina, assembly GCA_022478985.1. NCBI lineage: Eukaryota > Fungi > Entomophthoromycota > Entomophthoromycetes > Entomophthorales > Entomophthoraceae > Massospora > Massospora cicadina. The sequence continues at coordinate 219,779 of JAKSZP010009254.1, forward strand.
GGTGGGTTAGCAGTTTCCGCTTCCCACTTGGTTAGTAGTTTTATTTTGTCATTTTGTGTGTTGTGATTCGGTACTGTCCATCCCCTGGTTGGCGTACCTTGAATAAATTGATATGATTGCTGGTTAGTTGCTCTCAATTGGGTTGAGCCAAAATTAGTATTCTGCCAAGTTTGGAAGTAAGTTCAAGTGGGGCCAATGGATGACCCAAATTAGTATAAGGATCACAAGAGACTAATAGCTGAGGATGATCCAATTAGTATCAGTCAGCAGAATAAGTGTTTGGCACCAACTGCCATTTGTGGCCATTGTGGGATTTCTGGTGGAAAGCTCATGTATTCGCTTCAATTGTTCATCTATATAATTTGCTGCCTGTACTGATAATTTAATGTTGGCAGATCCAACAATTATGAGTTCAAGGCAGCCAAGGTTGTTTCTGATGCCTCATTTATTATAATCAATTATTGCCTGAATATGGCGATTCCTAATTAACTGACTGAGATAAGTCAAGAAGAGATGTCAGTGAGATGCAAGATATTCTGAGTAATAACAAGCAATTGAAGTTGTTTCCGGTGCAATATTGTCAACTCAAAGGTCAAATCCCAATTTGACATTTATTTAGATTAACATTTTATATGGCTCACCAGCAACTTAAGGCTGAGGATGAGCTGAAACTAATTCAGACATTGGGAAGGATAGAGCGAGAGGGTCGATGCCAGGGAAGAGAATAATGTAGTAGAAGAAGAAGAAGAGTGGTTGGCTGGAAGAACCAGCAGAAGAGCTGATAGGTCAGCAATTAGTGCAGTAGCCCTTTTGTAAATATTATAAATACCTGGCGCTTCCTTCTTAATAAATATCTCCCTTTGCGAAATATACCTTTTGTTATAAGTTTATAATTTATTTTGTTAGTTAGGGATTAAGCTGGGGGATCCCCAAATGGCGTGGTGACATGCCAAGGGGTTTGTTGGTGCTGCTGGCCCCATCGCCTAAGGTGAAATGGCAAGGGCTACCCAGTCTTCATACCGGTTGGCCTGCTGACTAGCCGAGCCCATAGTCAATTTTCCAACATACTCCTTCCATAACTGATTCATAAACGAAGAGGAAGGAGGCAATACTGCCCTCACCCAGTGTGAACTTATCTCTGAGAGGGGATTTTTTAATAACATGGAAGGCCCCATGAGGGCTTTGAGATGACTGATAAAGCCTTTTAAGGTGAGACAAAGCACTGGCTAACTGGTGAACCCAAAATAGCTAGCCTAGGGTTAATAGCAGCGGGGATATTGTGAGGGTTAATCTCCCCACAATCTCCCATCCTTAATACGGTTTTTGTGATGTACAGATGCCCCTGTAGTGAGAACCATTTGTTGGAATTAGAGCAGTTTCAGATCTCGTTGGTGATTTTTTAATCTTGATTTCACCAATTATACAGTAGGAGAAGTATTATTCTCAACTGCTGACATAAATTCATATGTGATCTTGGACAACTTATAAAAAATAATAATTTTTTTAAATTATGACAAAAGGTTGGAATTTACAAGTTTTTTAATTAATAGTTACAGGGAGTCAACAAGCAAACTCTATTAAAATCTCGCTGCTTAGTATTTAAAGCAACTTGGGGGTGGAAGGCAAGTTGGTAAGGGTGTATGGCTACCAACCTGAAGGTTGCGGGTTCAATTCCTGCCCTTTGCACATCAATTGGGGTGCCAGCCAAAGGAAGCTATTGGCGGTTAGTAGGTCTAATAACACGAAACCTTACCCATGATGTAACCAGAAAAATTTGAGTCCCAATCTGGAGGTGGAAAAACTTTCTTTGATGGAGTTGACCCTGTTCAGGTTTCATGTCATTTCTTTTTTCTTTCAGTAATGCCTGTCCCCTGGTCGGCTTGCCTCAGTTAAATAAAAATAAGTATTTAAAGCAACTTGAGACTTAAGCAAGTTGGGCGTGAAATTTATTATATGCTTTTAGCCTGATTAGGAAATATGGGTGTACGACCTATCAGAGCTCATGAAACTTGTATCACTTATATGGAACAATTGATGATGGTCAATTGTAGGTAGGACAAGTCCATGATGAAAGGTTTTAATATATTTAAGCCAATAATAGGGGGAATTAGTTGCACCTTGTGGGACCCCATCCAAGCCTATAAAAGGGGGTGGTCTCCGCTAGTTGTTTGATCTGAGCTGTAGAGGGGCCATGAAGGAATTTTGGTATAACTCCCCATATTATGCTGTGGGTTTGGCACAACCTTAATATTAGCAATTGGACTTTTTGGCTGAGGAGTGGGGTTAAACGAATTACCCCAATTTGAGGGGTTTACCAAGATCAACCAGGGTTTTTTGGCTGATAATATTCTTATTTACAATCAAAAAACTCATATTACAATATTGGACTTGTAATTGTCCAACACTGGGATTTAGCTCCCTATCCCCTCTAGGCATATATTCAAATATGTTTTTGATATCTATAGGCTTTTAGGCTTGAGGATTTAAGTTTTGATTTAGATATAGGATCAGTAATAACTCTAAAAAGTACTGTTGCTATTAATTAGCGCCAATTTCCTGGACTACATGCAGCAGCTGCATAATAATATTGCTTTATAGTAACATAAAGAGATATTAAGAACAAGATTTAGTTTACAAAGAACACATTTCCTCAATATGAGATATAGATTAAGATAAATTTTTTAAAACATATAAGTACTAAATCAAATATTTAAAACTATAAGAGTACTTCAATAACCAAATGAGTAATTTTAACTTGCCCTAAAGAACTTTCCTTTTATACCAAGAAATTACCAAGCTCTCTTTCACTTCATCACTTATTTAATTAACTTTTCTTTCTCGTTGCAAACACTTTTGCAACCCATTCAATTCAAGACTAAATCTAGTTTAATAATCTCATAGAGGGGATTAGTCTGCACCCATGTCTGGGAGCAGTTGGGCAAGCAAGGCAAGAGGAGCAGGCAGAAGGCCCGCGGCCTCTAACGTTCAAAAACGCCCTGGAGAATTCGGCAGAATAGAAAAAAATCTAAAAAAACTGGCGGTCACTTTTTTCCCGGAGATACTCATGTGGCAAGCACAATGCAACCAGTACATCAATATGCCACATTCCCAGCCACTTTTGTTGGTGGAATTTGGAGTCTGTGTGTATCTGGACATCCAAAAAAATGGCCCTATGGGAAAAATTTTGTGAAGATGTACACAAAATTTTCCCAACTGCGGTGTACGTTGCACCTCACTCCATGTCGCGCAGTTGGCTGGACCTAGGTTTTGAAAGCAAAATAGCAGCAGATGAGGCTGCAGCGGTGCGCATAGTGGTTGACCTCCCCAAAGGGCAACGGGTCGTCAAAACTAAATGCACCAGATGGACAAAATCGAACCAAATTTTCCTCACGTTTGACTTTTTGCCTACTACGGTAAAACGTGACATTTTGGAGCAACACCTGAAAGATGGTCTCGCCATATATGGCAAGGTACAATCTTTCAAAATGCAATGTTTCACGCTGATGCCACACCTGTGCACCGGCAAAGCCATCACAGTTCTGACCCCATCTGAGGAGATCGCGAAGGACCTAACCCAGATCCCACACTCCACCTTTATTGACATCGCAGGGCACACCACCCACCCATTCCGGGTAACCGTGGACAGCGCGCCCCCCATTTGCACCCACTGTGATGCATTCGGCCATAAGGCACATGCGTGCCCCATTAAAGAGGGCGTTACATTCCAAGAGCACCCCTCGGTGGCCATGGCCAGCGGAGAGGCGCACTATGAACCAACTGCAAGCACCAAAGAGGCTTTCCCGTGGGGAGCACAAGGCTGCTACCTATTGGTAAAGCCCATCTCCCCGCAGGAGTGGAAGAAGGCTAAGCAGGCCCATAGGACTGTGGCCAAGGAAGCGGCCAAGGTCACCACCACCATCCCACACTCACAACGCCAGGAGGACATGGAGACCTTCACGGTGGAAGCAACTTGGGAATCCATCACCCAATCAGATTGGGAGGCCCAAGCTGAACGGGCCACTCAATCCGAGGATCTGATGGGAGATTCAATCTCACCCAATCGCTGCACCCAAGCCCCGGTTGAAACTGACTTGGGACCTATCCCAACCAAAAAAAAATTTTTTTGCCCCACTCGACGGTGCACCAAACTTATCCGCACCGCAAAAAAATTCGTCCGACGTCGGGAAAACAAAAAGCGAAGGCCAAAGCCAATGCAACTCTTTCTGCAAAAATTAACAAAAACCCCAATAGCGTTGCTGCTAATACCCACACTGCTGTGAAAGCCCGTGGGGACCTGGAAGAGGCTGGTGGGTCAGGGGACCCACCCCTCGCACCTAAGGTGCAATGGGGGAAACCTTCACTCTAGGGATGCTGAATATCGCCGGACTCAAGGCCTCCCCATCCTGGGCTAGGAAACTGAGTTTTTTACAAAATAATTTACCCGTGGATATCCTGGCCATCCAGGAAACCCACTGTCCATGAGGTTCGAGGATGCTTGGAAAACAATGCTCCTTCCATCCCTATCCTTTTGGTCAAAGCACTGTGGGGTGCTAATTCAGAAAAACAATTTTTTCAAATTTACATCTTCAGAAATATTCCTAAATGACCGAGTGCTCATTGTCACCTTCTCTTGGGCCGATGTTGCACACACAATTGTCAACATTTATGCCCCAAATGGTGCACAAGAGCGTCAGGAATTTTTCTCATCGGTCAAATCCCTCCCATTACCCCCTGATTCTTTCCTAATTGGTAACATGAACTGTTGGCTAACCTCACCAACGGACTGGTGGCCACCCTCACCCCACGCCCCACAGGGTCACGTAGAACTACGCATTCTAAAAGCCACCCTTGGGTTAATGGATACACTGCTGCGACATGCCCCACTGCTTAAAAACATGACGCGTCCCCACATCCACAACGGCCAATTAAGGTCCATGACCCGCATTGACCTTATTCTAGCACCGGCGAAATTCAACCCCACATCTCCCACTTCAAAACAACAAAAATAGAATTCTCCGACCACCAACTGGTCTCAATAACATACCACTTACCCGTCACAGTTGCAAAGGCCCCACATTGGTGCAAAATCCGCCCCCAGAGCTTGCGTCGCCAGGATTTTCCATGTGGGTGGAAGAGGCAACTTTGGCAAAATCATTTGTTGCACCGTTTTGCGCGGACCCCATTTCCACATGGGCAACTTTCAAAAAAGATACCATCCGCCACTATTGCCATCTCTCATCCAGACGATCATGAGCCACATCGGCGGTTATATCGCACATGCTGGCAGAATTAGCCCACTTGGAGTCCAACATTCCAGCCTCAGGATATAGCCCTGCATGGGGCCAGAAGTGGGCGGAGGCAGCAGCACACCTCAATGCACTTGAAAGGCAACACAAACATCAGGTTTGTGTCCAATACAGGGCCACACGCATCACCAAAGGTGACAAGTGCACCGCATACTTCTTCAAAAAGTTTTTTGCACCACGCCAGAGCATGGCCTGCACACAGGTGCAAAGATCGGATAATTCTATTGTGGACACACCAGCTGAAGTGGCAATCGAAATGCAATGATATTACTCTGAGTTATACCAAGCTGAACCAATTCAGCTGGCCGAAATGGCGGAATTTCTTGACAGAGCTCATATCTGCACTGTTTTCTGATACCCGGAAATAATGAATTTAATTACTCCGAACGAATTATGGACTACCATTCGTGGTGCGCCAAACTGAAAATGCCCAGGCCCAGATGGCATTCTATATGAGTTCTACAAAAATATTTTAAATACATATCCCCATTGCTGCTAGCCTCACTCAACCAAAGCCTGTTGGAAACGCGCCTCCTACCAGGAGGACATGAGGCTTTTGCAGTCACACTCTTCAAGAAAGGGGATAGGCTAGACTTAGCCAACTGGCGCCCCATTTCTCTAACAAACACAGACACCAAAATTTTAACAAAAATCATGGCTAACCGTTTAGGGACTGTAGCATCTGCCACCATCTCTCCAGAACAATTCAGTTTCATCCCCAGAAGGTCAATTTGGGATAACGTGCACTCTGTGGCTAATGTGTGTCAGTCCACAGCCTCTGGGGCACTTGTATTCTTGGACCAACAAAAGGTCTATGTTAGAGTAAACTGGGAATACCTTAGGGCCTGCCTCCAACAATTCCGCCTACCTCCCCGCTTCATTAACTGGGTGATGCTGCTCACGGAATCTGCAACAATGGCTGTGCGCGGCCCAGGTTTCCTAACGGATGTAGTCCATCCTCAAGGGGCCTGCGACAAGGGGACCCCCTGAGCCCACTCTTATACAACTTCAGCCTTGACCCACTACTGCGAAATGTGAATGCCCAACTCACTGGGGTCCATGTGCCAGGCCAAACCCCAGTCAAGATGATAGCATTTGCAGATGATTGCGTGGTGGGGGTGTCTAATAATAAAGATGCACGCGCGCTTAAAGCCCTCATCCAGGAATATTCCCGGGTAAGCAACGCGGCACTGAACGCCTCCAAAACCGAAATCATCCTCCTTGGTCGGTTTCAGAACTGCTGGGCCCCAGCAAGTAGTTCCCAACCCAGCCCAGCTGCTCGCCCAAGTCCACGCCTTACTCACTCAAAACACACTGCTCCACTGGTGCTCCCCTTTGTGCCGCGACCTACCATAGGACCGGTACGCCATCTGGGCGTGTGGTTGGAGGCAGGAGGATACGCATCAGCAGTAATGGAGGGCCATATACTGGACAACGTGACGAAGCGAATCGCCTCTCTCAGAGCCCACCCTACTACCCTCACTGGCAGGGTTGTTCTTGCCAACTCTATGCTCCTATCTAAAGTCTGGTTTGGAGCCCACGCCATCCCCTTCTCCCCAAGCTTCTTCAAATCCCTGTATGCTTTGCTACAAGATTGGCTTTGGTCAGGCCGCCCTCCACCAGTACGGCTAGAGGTCATGTTTGGCCCTCATTATCATGGTGGCATGGGCCTACTTGACTTCAAAGCCCATGCCGCCAAGATCCTAGGCACCTGGATTGCGGCCGTCACTACTCCTACACTCCCATCCCAACACTGGTCCTGCGCGGCCTGCTCCAACTTCTCCCGAGCCTTGGGCCTCAACAATCCATCAAACCCCCACTCCCTGATGAAATACCTCGCATCACACACATCAGCCACAGGTCCTCACGGGACAAAAACCCACTACAAACGAATCCTACTCTCCATGCGAAGCGCAGAGTGGAGAATTCATATTAGTGGACATACAACCCAAAGAGGCCGCCCCTCTCCTCAGTTCACACAAGAGGTACAGGGGCTACCCATCCATGATGGCGTGATCCCCATTCGACCCCATGTCCTATCCAGGGTGGACTACCTGGACATGATGGACATCCCTTATTCCACTGAGACCCAAAAGACTATCTGGAAATACGCACACCATCCTCTGTTGCAGCCTCAAGTCCGTTCCCATGTGTGGCGCTGCCTGAGGCGGGTGTATCATACAGCTGAGCGCTCTAATGCTTTACACTCATCCTGTGTCGTGTGTGGCCAGTATGGAACGCTGTTTCACCGCCTGGAGAAGTGCCCCACCTCTAAAGTAATATGGCGCGAAGTCCAACGTCTGCTAGGCCAGGATCAAACACATCCCTTCAGTCTGTCAAGAGATATGTTTGCTTCATCAATGGCCTCCCCCCTCCCACCCTCCCTCCATGCTCTGGTGGTTGCAATCGCCATGTGGACTATCCACACGATTGTCTTGAATGCCATCGCCGGATCCATCCCCACCCTCCCTGAAGCTGTCCACAGATTCCGGTCTCATTTGGTGGATCACTTTCAAGCGTGGATGTTTGGATATCTCCCACCACGTCGCCGGCAGCTGGTCTCCTCCTGGTTCCCAGTCTGGTTCATCAAATCAGACCCCTTCCTCCACACGTGCTCAATAGTGGCTACGCCCCCTACACACGTTCCCTCCTCCTTACCATAAGTGGCGTTCCCGCTGGCAACAAGAGATAGCATCGCTTCTCTGGGGTGCCTCACCTGGTACTGAGTTTTGTCTCGTCTGAGTCATATTTGGAAGTGTCCATCCCATGGTCGGCCTTCCCCGCAATAAATTTAAAAATCACTTATTTAATTAATTTCAAAATTTAAAAAAAAATGGTTTTACGCTTGACCACCTTTTTAACCACACCGCTATAGGCTGTCAGCTTAATTAATGCCTGCAGTCCCCAAGTAGGGCAGCAGTGCACCGCCTCCTAGCATTTATCAACCACCACCAAATACCACCAGGCTGGTCCAGATAGACCATGAACACTTACAGTTGCTACGTCCTACTTTGAGACCAAACCCACCATCTTGCATGCTCCCAAGCTGTGCTCAGAAGCCCCCAGATGCTCACTCAGAGCACCTTGCATTTCTGTAAGTTTGGAAACCCAACCTCTTGGGTTAGACCATTAAAAGGAACCTTACAGAATTAATAAAGGACATAATATACCTGTTTAGCCCTTGGTTCAACTGGGGACTTGGCTATGTTATTGATGAATATTTGGTAGCTGTTTTAGCCCCAAAAGAACTTCCTACTGTACCCCCCTCTTTTCTGCTTTTTCCCTTGTGACTAAGACCTAGGGGATTTATAGGGGGATAATCCTAGCCAGAGGCCGCCATCAGTACCCCTACTCTCTCTTAGTCTCTACCCTGCCATCTCCCACTCCTTTAGAGATCGGAAAATTGGACACCAAAACTCCAGAAATTGTGCTCAGGTCAGAAAAACTGGATTGAGTCATGATTCATGAGATTCTGGGTTTTGGGGTGACAGTCTGAGTTGAGAATTTATTCTCAAAAAATTTTCAATATAAATTTAAAGCAATTGTTGAACTTGACTCTGAAGAAATTTAATTCTGCAGGCCCTCCAAGATGATCAAGTCTGCTCAAGTTTTTGATCAGTAAGAGTACCTCTGCTACGGATCAGGGAATTACATTGCCAGGGCTTCTATGACCTCATATGTAAGCTAACTGGCAATTGCTCAAGCCCAGGATATTCTTCTGTGAGCACATGAACCACCCCAGTTAAGGCTATACCACGATATCTTTCCCCACCACCTAGTATAAATGACAACTGCCCTTCCTAGGAGCAGTTGTGAGCTCATTCAATTATTAAGTTTAAGTAAAGTATGATCATCTATAAAACTTACTCTACAGACTCCACCTTGCTCGCCAATATTCTCTCATTAAACTTAATTAGACATGCTGCGTTCTGCTTTCTAGAACTGATGATCATCAAGTGGGTAATCCAATCCATCAATATGGAAGACCACCAAATGGCAGTCAAGATTATAAAAAGTTATGCTCCTGACTTGCTTCAACAATTTGCTGCACCGGAAGGGCTTCTCAATTTGCCAAATACAAAATGCTGACCTGCTATTGGTTCAGCGCGACCTGGTCAACCCACAGTTCGCCACTCTTTTCTCAAGATAGCCATCATCTTCTTACTATCAAACCTTATTGATCTGTCACTGGTTCAGTGCAATCTGGGCAAGATGAGACCTCATCCTCCAAAGACCTTATTTCATCGTTTGTGGGTGAGAAATTAACATCCTCTCAACAAAGAGGCAAAGTCCAGTCACCAGATTATCTCAGGCATCACTCCTCAGGCCAATCCGTTCCAGCATATTTTAGTAATTCAAACCAACGTTCCAGCAACGTTTTTGACCCTGCGTGAGAACGTGATACACCCCAAAAAATACAAGACGATGCCCAAGCTGTCCCCATATTTAAAAATAAACCAATTCAAATTGATTCACTAACCCAATCAGCCTTTTTTGAGATAGGAATCTTCAATGATCATAAGGACACTCATATATAAAAAAACTGAATCTGGGAATTTTTTCTTGAAACCAAAGGCCAGCAACTGCTAAACCAAGAGGATTTATCATAGTTCATTCCTCTCCCACCCTTGAGGTTGCAACAGCAAGACCTGCGGACCCCCATTGCAGTCATCTGGTTTGCTATGGGGGCCTTTGGTATGTTATTTGACTTTTACTTCACTCACAAGAACCATATGGTGTCCCTCATCCAAATCATTAGGGATTCTATGCCCTTGGAATTCTGGGCTTTTTCACTTGGTTGTTACAAACCCAGATTGGAAGACCAGTATTACATTAATTAGTAGGATCAATGAAAGTTTTGGACTTCAGGTTAAATATGGGATCCTTTTCCCCTATGTGAGCAAGGCCACCATCAAGATGGCCATGACAGTTTACAAACCCCCAGATTTAATGATTTCCTCCTTCAAAGGGGTACTTTGATCTTGGCTTTTCTTGTGAATCCCACGTCATGGCAGAAGTACATATGCCTATGATTTTTAAAATACTTCCATCCCTACCATCCAAACTCACTTGACGGATGAGGCCACACTGGAGGTCCAGTTTGCTGGCTTACCCTCCAACCTATCCCCAGAATGCCTCCATCATGAGCTCATGGAGGGTGTCAATAAATTAACCAGATGTATCCTACCAATAGTATCAGAATTAGAGGTGTCAGTTATTCAGGCATGATTTCCAGAAAATATCCTAGTTTTATACTATCTAATGTTATAATTATTAATTGAGTACAAGTTCAGCGGAATCTGCGTTTGCTGCCAAAATGCCAATTTGAGGATCACTGTGGGAGTTTATGGCAGAAATCCAATGAATCCATTACAAATTGTCTGATAATGGTTCCGCCAACTAATTTGGAGCACCAGTGACTCATGCCAAGGATGCTCAATGTTTTATTTGTATTTAATAAACTGTATATGATTGACTGGTGATTTATGCCAAGGATGGATAAATTTAATCTAGAATTTGGTGATCAGATGAGCGGATTGGGAGGAAATTGCTATGATGAACGAATAAATGAATTGACAATATGATAAAGTTCCAGCCTGGATGGCCGAGGGGTTTCAGAGGCTCAGTAGCCTAGGTATAAATAGTCATTCATTCCCTCCAGATAAACATCTCTTTTTAGCCCATTTACTTTAAGTTGTTAGTAGTTTTTTGGCTAGGTTAAAGGTAAATGGGATTGGAGATCCCTGACGTTGGCGCAAAGTGATGCGCCTGGAGTGGCTGGTGCTGCTAGCTCCAATACCAGCCCATAGGAGGAACAGGCGGGAACCTGGCCAATCAACCACCAACGATGGCACTGCTGGACGTCAACCCTGTGGGTTGGAGCGCAGGAGTGCCTTGGCCGTCCAGTATGGGGGCAGGACTCGCTGGGGCATGCCCAGATGGGTTGGTGAAGGGTCATGATGGTGGAGCAGTGCAGAAGTGCCTTGGCCACCCAGGATGGGGGCAAGACTTGCTGGTGCACACTGCAGGCCATGAGGCTAAGGTGAAGTTTTGGTCTGCTGTGTTAGTGGATTGGACGCAGCTTCTATTGGGGTTGGTACGCCTATGAATGCGAAATGGCAAAGGACTAACCAATCTTCATATTGGTTGGCCTGGCACACTAGCAGAGCTCACAGTTGCTTTTTGCGACAGAGGGCTTGGCTGCCTATGGTGCTGATCTCATGATGCAGTTTTTGGTTCTAAATGGCACTGATCATCTCTCTAGACCTCACAAATTTTGTGATGATCTGCCATCTGTTGCTACACTCACCTTGCAATACCCCTATGTCATGATCAGATCCACCCCTGATCATCCCTTCTGGGCATGCATTGAAAACAGCTAAACCATTTTCCCTTGTGATTTGCTCTCTACTACTCAAAGTGCAAGGCCAAGCACTTACCATTGAAGCTGCTTCTGACGCTCCTCCCTCTGGCCTCATCCCACTACCAATTTCAATAAAATTTTTGCATGAGATCAATTCTCCCCCCACCATCATCTGCTGAGGGCGCTGCTTTCACGGCTCCATCTAACCAAGTTTAAACCATTATAACCATTCCTGTGCAGATGGAGGCTCATGAAGCGGCAGATTTGTCATGTTTTATGGTGCACGGCCAATCAGCATCTGCCACCTAACCAACTCCTGTCACTGGTCAATGCTGATAGTAATAAAGTTCTTTTGATGCCCTTAAATAGGTTGACAATTCTGACCGTGCCTACAGAATTAAACCTGACTTTGACTGGTCAGGATTCTTCACACAGCCCCCTAATTAGACTCCATGCCACTGTTTTCATCTTCACAACGGATTTCAAGTTACAAAAATATTCATCAAAAGGCTGTTGATGCAGACATTGTCACCACCAACTCCTTCCTCCACCAAGCTTTATATATGGTGATTGATTCACTCTGTGAGGGTTTCCAATACCTAGATCCCCTATAGATTAATCCAATGGCGCCAAATTTAATAACAAGGAACTAGCATTTGCAGCTGGCCACACATGTGTTGATGTAGAGAGATCTTCACTTTATGACCACAACTACCCACAAAACTGCTAGCGCACTTAATAAATCACTTTTTATGCCTGAACTCATCACCTTTGCCAAATATCAACTTGCCTAAAACATTGAGGCGATTCACACTGCTAGCTTCATTGATGAGGAGATTTATCGCCAACTTCTCCTTCTACCCCACGCCACTGATGCTTCAGCCCCCTTTTGTCTGCCTTTCCCCACCATTTGAAGAAACTGGCAGCTGACAAAAAAGCCCCTACCCTCTTTTTCTTCTAATATATTTGCTTAGGCTAACATTGCGGCACCATGTAAGATTTTTCTATCTTATAAGACTTTTTTTGCACACAGCAAATAAGGATGCGTGGAGGACCCCCTCTTGGGTTAGGCACCACTAGTACTAAAAGAATTTATACCAAGGAATTAAGTACAAAAATTACCCAATATTAGACATTTGTCAAAGCTCTAAATCATCTTGACATTATTAAAAACTGCTTAAAATTTTCTGCACAAGGTTGTTTGACTATTTATAGAGATAAAGAAGTGCTATATTAAATAAAATAAAATATTTGAGGTGGGTCTACCTTGGGACAAATATACCAGACTGAGAATTTTTCTAGCCAGTACAGGTTCCAAACTCAAAACCTGCACTAGGGTGGAAGCAGTTTTACCTGCTTGGCTAACCACCCTAAAGAAGTGCTACATTGTTGATGACAGATAGCATATTAAAGCCTTCTTTATATTTAATTAAAACCTTATTCAGGTATCTTTTTACTAACAAGTAATAAAAACCTCAAATTTAATTTTAAATTCATTTGAGGTACACCAACCAGGGGACGGACATCACCTAAACATATACTCCAAAACTAAACGCAAAAACATGAACCAACTGCCTTAAACGAGCAGTGGGACACACACAAAAAATGAGAAAACAACCTACCAGGCGGCACAGTGGCGAGCTGCTATTCCACCATGGCGGAGGGGGAGGAGGGATCAAACAGTCATCAGGTTCAGCATTGAAGAAGTGGATTAATGCTGAAAGCAAGGGGGTTGGGGCGTCCGCAGGGTAAAAGTAATATACACCTCACTCAGGGTAATTAAGAAATTTATAACTTAAATTATTTATTCAGGGAAAGTCGACCAGGGGACAAGCACTTCTGATATAGTGGGGATAAACTAATTAACTGTGAAAAATTAAAGACACCCCGGAGGATTTGAGGTCCCTTCTGGTTGTCTCCAGGACCACCAAGTTTAGGACGGTAGGGGGGTTTATGTTGGCTTATCTTTGGATGCAGCATGAGTGAAGGAAAGAATTAATCTTTAGGAACCATATGGGGAACCATGTATTGATTCTCCTTCTGTTACGGGGGTCATATGTCCATACAGCCATGCTTGGAAATGTTCCAATATATATGACAGTGGAAATGATTTATTGGTTCTTGGATTGTAGGCGTTGCTCCTGTAAACGATACCAGTACTATTGTATGGACCGTCCATAGTGCTATTGCTACTATTAACGCCCAGAGGGATGGGTGGATAGGTGACTCCATGTTTAGAGCGAACATGTTCCTAGCTAGACTGAATGGTTGTCCACTTTTTTGGCGGAATAGGCGCATGACCTCTTTCCACAAAGCCACTGATGTTGGACATTGTTCTAAACGGTGTACTAGGCTTCCATACTGGCCACATATTGTACATGAGGAATGGGCTGCATTTGACCGTTCTGCTGTGCGGTATACTCTCCTCACGCATCTCCACACATGTGCTCTTATCCTGGGTTGAGGTAGTGAGTGATGTGTGTATCTCCAGACTCTTCTTTGGGTCTCCAGGTTGTATGGTATATCCATATGGTCTAGGTAATCAATTCTGGCTATGGTATTCGGACTTCTGTATATTATGTTGTCTGTGACTATTTGGCCATTAATTTCCTGTCTATGAGTTAGCCTTGGGCGCCCTCTATGACTGATATGGTCACATATGTGGATATTCCACTCTGCTCTTCTCATGGCTAGGAGTATTTGTTTGAAATGTGCAGGAGTGCCATGTGGTCCTGAAGCTGTAGGATGGGACGCCAGATACTTGATTAATGTATTTGGGTGATCTGGGTTTCTTAATTAGAGTGCTCATGTAAAGTTATATCTTACTGTTTTGGCCCAATGTATATCTGAAAGATCTGGGCTAGTTAATTGAGATTTCCAGGATCCTAGTATATGGGTCGCTTGCTCTGCATAATTTTATTTAACTGAAGTAAGCCGACCAGGAGATGGACATTACTGAACTAAAACTAAAATCATAATAAATTAAAACTAACGATTCAAACAAAACGCCCAAAGTGGACAGAATGATTGAATTGTACCTAACAAAATATCCAACCAGGTGGGAAGCGAATACTGCTATCCCTCCATGGTGGATGGGGAGGAGAGATTGGGAAGCTTGTCTTTGGCCACATCCATCTCATTATAGAGTAGGGTGCGTGTTAAGGCAGATAGTAAGGGTGTGGGGGCATTGGCGGCATGGGGTTCAATATCAATGATGCCTGGAACTTTCAAATAGTTGCCAGCCATCATTATACCAACGATGTATTTGCCCAAAGCATCTTCAGCTTTGAGGCGGGCGTCTGTGAATTTAACAAACATGGCAATGAAGGTTTGTGTTATTTTTGCTTTCAGATTCTGTGCTACTGTTATCACGTTCTGGATGGCTTTAGTGACGTTTTTGTGTAAAGTTTTCATGTTATTCTTAATTTGTGGAGTAAGATTTATGGGGATGACGGGAGATGGAATTCTTCCTGTGAGTGCAGCCACAAATTTGGTGGCAGCTTTGTGAAGCGGATGGCAATCTGGTGTGGCGGCTGAATTTACTGCAAGCTGGTGGTCACTGTAGAACGGTTTGGCATTAGGTTGTGGGACATATTTCTGAGGTGGGAATTTTGCATCCCATTCTGCGTTACAGAGCCGCTCAAGTTGCAGCATCAGTTCTTCAATGACATTACCTGATTCATTAATTTTATCCAATAATTCCCATGGATTTTGGTTAAATTGGATTGGGGAATCAGCGTACGGTTGAGGTTTTTTTGAGTTGTTTGCAGATGCATGGGATTGAACTGGGATCCAATCTGATGTTTGGTTGGATGAATTATTTGTGGCATTGGGGCAAGATGGGTGCTGATTGGTGGCTGCAGGTGCAGGTGCAGCTGCAGAATCAGGCATTGGATGAGGGGAAGGTAGGATTGTACCTCATGTCAGAGTTGGCGCGGGGTGGGCGGTGAATTGGTGGGCATTGGGCAAACTTTTGGTGTTGGCAGAAGTTTCTGAGTATGGGCATTTATGTTTTAAGTGGTCTAACTCAAACAGGATGGACAAATCATCCGTCCACCCTCAACGTGGGCCAAGAATGGATGGTTGGGGGCAGATGGGATGGTGGCACAAAGGGGAATTGCTAAAGAAATTTTTGTAAATTCAGGGCTGATTGTGGCATATGCCTGAGGCCCAGAGAGGCGTGTGGCCCCATTTGGGACCACAAATTGCAAGATGGGGTTTGCGCCATAGGCTGCCAAACTGTCCATAAGCTCCTGGTGGAGCGCTGCAGGGGGGTGGGAAAACCTGAAAACTGGACCACCAAGGTGGTGTCCGTTGGGAGCTGAGTCCAAGTTGTTGGGAGGGGAATATTAATGAAAATTAATGGCACTGTTGCCGCAATGACTGCATTGGCTTCACAGGGGAAGCTGAGATCAAAGTACCCCTTATAGGGTGGAAGCCTATGAAACAGACTGGTGTCATCACCGCCTGAGCCATTTTGATAATGGCTTGGTCGTCATAGGGGAAGAATTTCCCATATTTGACCCTAAGGCCAAAATGCATGTTGCTCCAGGGGAGCACCAGGGGGCAGCGGGGCACCACTTAGGTTTTGGCGAGATGGGCATCGAGATCCTTGGGAGGAACAAATCGCCCCAAGGGTTTGGAATGACTGAGTGAGCCAGTCTGAGCGCGTTTTCCTGTCAGATGGAAAATGGAGGGGGGAGTTTTTCCACTGCCCCACGATGGGACAGTCAGTGGGGGATCTGGCAACATTGGAGCAAGACTTCAGTATGCAATTAAGTGTTTGCTTTTAATTTACCAAAATCAATTTGCTCAGAAAGTTACGCCAAGCAGAGAGAGAGTTTTTGCTTGCTCTACATAATTAGTAAGCCCCATACCTCCATTACTTCTAGAGCCAAATAAGGATTCAAGGCGTACAGGGGGCTGTGGTTGTACCAAATCCATCCTTGTAATAAGGCGTAAATTGTGTTAAAAAAGGCTGGCGAGAAAGTTATTGCATAGGCTGTAAACCATATGATTGATAGTATCATGGAGTTGGCTATTGTGACCCTTCCTGTTAGACCTGTTTGATGTCGATGTAAAGAGGTAATTTATCTTTTTATTTTATCCAGGAGTTGATTTTCCATCATGGAGTTGGCATAACCTCCTGCTTCCAACCATACCCCCAAGTGACGGACAGGTCCAGCTGTAGGCTTGGTAGTGATGGGAAGTTTCAGTGGGGTTAATGCTGATTTTTGCCTCCTATGTATGGTGAGAAGTCTTAAAGTTGTATTAGCTTGTTGTCCCTAGGTAGATGGCATCCACTGGGTCTGATATTTCCTCAGGAGTATAATTTCCGTTTTCTCAGTGTTAAGTGATGCGTTACTTATAGCTGAATATTCTTGTATTATCTTCTCAATTCTGCGAGCATTCTGATTGTTGGATATACCCACCACACAATCATCAGCAAAGGCCATCATTTTGATTGGTGGTTGGCCCTTGACGTTGATTCCCTTGGGAAGTGTGTTTGTATTTCAGATTAGGGGTCTAAGCCAAAAATTTGTAGAGTAGAGGGCTTAGTGGGTCTCCTTGTTTGAGTCCTCTCTGTGAAATGAATGGGTTAGTTAGAAACCTGCTTCACTCACAGCCATGATGGCTAATTCTGTGAACAACATCACCCAGCTTATGAAACTATTTGGGAGTTTGATTTTTTGAAGGTAGGCCCTGAGATAGGTCCAGTTCACCCTGTTGTATGCCTTCTGTTGGTCCAAAAAGACAAGTGCTCCAGAGGTTTTGGACTGTCAAACATTTGAAACTGTGTGTATGTTGTCCCATATGGATCTTCTTGAAATAAAATCCATATTGTGATGGGTAAATCGCATCAGTTGCAATTTCTCCTAGTCTTTTAGTCATAATTTTTGTGAATATTATGGTATCTGTGTTGGTTAGGGATATTGGGCGCCAGTTGGAGAGGTCTAATCTTTCTCCTTTCTTGAATAAAGTGACCGTGTAGGCTTCTTTGCCTCCAGGTAGGAGGCATGTTTCCATAATACACTTGTTCATCGAAGCTAGAAGAATGTTAGAGATGTAAGTAAGATATTTTATACAAAATTCATAGGGAATCCCATAAGGTCCAGGGAATTTCCCTCTTGGTGCACCACATACTAATTCTCATAGTTCCTCACGTGATATTAGGTTAATTAGGTTATTTTGAGCCACTGTGTCAATATGTGCATTTGTGAGTAATTGTTCAATTTTTTCTGATTTGACTGGTTTGGATTTATATAAATTTGTATAAAACCTGTGTACTTCAGTCGCAACTTCTTTGGGTGTTTCTGCTATGGATTTGTCTGGTCATCAGACCTGTGTGCAAGCTATCATACTTTTCTGGGAGTGAAATTGACAGAAAAAATAGATAAAGCAAGTTTCTCTGTATATTATGTTTTTTGCTCTATATTAAACTCCAACTCAGTTTTGGTGTTCACATATCAGGGTGTTTAGCCAATCAGAAACCTCTGCCAATTTAAAACTCCATCTAGGGCTGTACCCTGTGCATAGGACATTGTTTTCCAGGTGATTGATTTCTGTCAAGGTGTGCTTGATAATGACTGAAGCTTCCCTGTATCTTCTAGACGTTGTGTGTTTAATCTGTTAGGTTGTTGATTTATAAAATTTTCCCAGTTGGTTAAAAGGTTTAAACAGAAAGGTGTTTGAAAATCTCAGGTTGAGGATATTCCTCCATCCAGAATTGAAATTCTGAGCTGGATAAACTTTCTGGACGTATTCTGCACCATCTGCGTGCTTGGGTAGTTTTTTCTGCTGGTGTGTAGGATACCAAACTAGCTGATGGTCAGAAAATTCAATTTATGTAGTTTTGAATTTATGAATTTATTGACAGAAAATTAATGATGAAACTATTAGGTCTATCTGTGACATAGAGATAAGTGCACCGTTGTGTACATGTGGGCGTGTCATGTTCTGTAGTAGGGGTGATCTTTTAGGTAGCAGATCATATAGTCACAGAGTGGCCTTTAGTATGCTAAATTCTACTTGCCCTTGTGATACCTCCATTGTGTATGGCCATCGGTCAGTCTCTGTGTTGATCCAGCAGTTCATGTCTCCCATGATACAAGTGTTTTCTAGAAGATGGAGTTGTGTTAAGCTGTTAAAAACTCTCATTGGTCCAGTGCACAGTTTGGTGCATACACAAGCGATATTGTGTGCACTTCTTTGTGCCATGAGAAGGTAACAGCTAGTACGCAGCTGTCCAGGAAAGAATTTTTATTAATAAAATTTAAAGTTTTGGTTTGCGCATACTATCACCCCACAGTGTTGATTAAAACGATATTTTTGGGAGGAGCATTTTTTCCCATGCATCCTCCTTTCCCTGTGGACAGTGGGTTTACTGCACCACCAGGATATCCACAGGTGGGTTTGTAGGAGACTCAACTTCTTGGCCCAGGACGTTAAGGCCTTGAGTCCCGCTATGTTCAACGTAAATATCTCTACTGAGACGCCCAATGCGCCTCAGGAGCGGTTAGCAGTGTAATAGACAGTATTAATCCATTCGTTGCATTTCAATTTGGATTCAGAAAATCTGAACCCAAATTGATCCATTTAAAAAGATTTTTGGCGTTTATCAGGTTTGGGCGCTGAGTGTGCCTCTCCTGAATTATTAATTAGGATCTTGTGAGCCTAATCAATGGTTCAGGTGAGGCCCCAGAAGGGCGACCTTTAAGGTTGAGCCCACGCAATTCTAAACTTTGTTCAGAATTTTCTCTCTTTCTCTCTGGTGGCTTTGGGGCCACCCTTACCTTATCTTACCTGATGATCCGTGCACAACAAGTTTTTGTCACATCAACAAAAACTTGAGTTTTTGGGGTTTGATCTCCCTTGAATATCCTGTCTTTTACTTGGTGTGTTCATGGCATCAGATTATCAGGATCCTGTTCATCAGCAACTTTTTATTCGATAATAAATAAAATAAGGTTAATTCTGGGGTTTGCAACTTCACTTACCTATTTCATCTTTTTCTTGCTCCAAATTTCCCTAATTCTGAGGTTTACTACCTTGAGAGTCCAGCTCACGCTGGACGTTTGGTGTGAATTGTGTTGAACCTAAGGTAAGATGGCAATCAGAAACTGGGACGTTTCTGACCATTACATTATTCTGAACTGCATGTGCTGCCAGCACGCCACCAGATCCCCAGTTCAGCTGACCTCAGTGGTCACATCAGGTCCCAGTTGTCAAGTAACCAGCACCGGAGGGAGCCAGTGACTGATGGTCAACCCTGGACCTGAAGTGATCGTTGGTGCGAAATTCTGGTGCGGCCTTTCCCCCACCAGGGATTTAGTTGGCACTGAGGGGACCTGGCCCAGCAGGGCTCTCTCACCTATGGACAGTCCATTTGGTATGGGGATGGCCGTCCAGCCATGCTGGACCGTGCGCCCCTTCCATGCTTCAGTTGGAGAGAGCGCCTTCCTGGTTGGGATAGGAAGACCATCACCAACTGGGGCGTGGGAGGGGAGGCGCACCACAGCCAAGTGCTGGGCATGCTTCCTTGTGCCAGGTGGGCTGGTTCCAGAAGCCCAGTCCTGATTTGCTCTCACCTTTATCTTTTCCCATGAGGGGCCCAGAATTTCTCTGGGCTAATTTTCCCAGGGCTCAAGGTAACTCGCCCCAAGAAGCCCTCATGGTGGCGGCCTCCCGCTGTGGGGCCCCTCTTCAGGGAGGGGCCCTTCTTTAGCGGGGGTGATGTAACAGATGGTATTAATCCATTTGTTGCATTTCAATTTGGGTTCAGATTTTCTGAATCCAAATTAATCCGTTTAAAAAGACTTTTGGTGTTTGTCAGGTTTGGGCGCTGGGTTGTGCCTCGCCTGAATTATTAATTAGGCTCTTGTGAGCCTAATCAATGGTTTAGGTGAGGCCCCAGAAGGGCGACCTTTAAGGTTGAGCCCACGCAATTCCAAACTTTGTTCAAAATTTTCTCTCTTTCTCTCTGGTGGCTTTGGGGCCACCCTTGCCTTATCTTACCTGATGATCTGCGCACAACAAGTTTTTGTCACGTCAACAAAAACTTGGGTTTTTGAGGTTTGATCTCCCTCAAATATCCTGTCTTTTCCGTGGTGTGTTCATGGCATCAGATTATTGGGATCCTATTCATCAGCGACTTTTTATTCAATAATAAATAAAATAAGATTAAATCTGGGGTTTGCAACCTCACTTACCTATTTCATCTTTTTCACACTCCAATTTCCCTAATTCTGAGGTTTACTACCTCAAGAGTCCAGCTCACGCTGGACGTTTGGTGTGAATTGCGTCAAACCTAAGGTAAGATGGCGATTGGAAACTGGGACGTTTCCAACTGTTACAAGCAGGGCCCCCATCCCTACTCCCTCGCTCACATTACTCTCCATTGCATCTATGCTGTGGAGAGCATAACCATGAGTAAAAGTTGGGGTGTAGACTGCCCCTTTTGTTGACGCTGTTTTTGCTCCTCTCTTGCCTTTGCTGGTTTTCAATTTATCATTGTAGTGCACTTGTGTGCTCTTATTGGCCACATTTTCCTTTTGCGCATTCCATTGTTGACTTTCATTCCCAATTGGGTTATGCTCTGAAATTTTTTTTAGGGGAGGGTGCTGAACCCCTGTTTTGCTGCATTTATTTCCAAATTGGGTTCCTCTGAATGCATTCTGTTTAGATTGGTTGTTTGGTTTTTCATGGGATTTGATTGGCTCATTGTTTCAAGTTCATCCATGTCTTCCTGGATCTGTTCTGGAGATATGGATGATTCCACCTATGCCTTTTCTTTGGCTGCGGCCAGCTTGTGAGCTTATTTGGCCAATTTTTGTTCTTTCAGGAAAACTGGGTCAAGTATTTTATATTTCCCGTGTTCTCCCCAGTTGAATTCTTGTGTGGTATCTGTGATTTTGGCATACTCTGAATCATTTTCGCCCATTTCTTCCTCACAGAATTCCATTTCTCTTAGGCCTTCTTTTATGGGACAACTGAATCTTGTGCCCAAAGGCCTGGCAGTGGTTGCATATGGGGGGTGCACTCTCTACTGTTGCATGGAATAGGGGGATTTTTTCACATCAATAGTAAAGGATGTGATGTGGGGGATTTTTGTGATATCCTCTACTACCTCCTGGTTTGGGGAAATGATTGCAATTGCCTTCCCAGTGATAAGGGTTAACATCAGCTGGAATCTTTGCATTTCAAATTGTTTAATTTCTTCATAGGCTTCCAAGCCTTCTTGGAGATGTCATTTGACTACTGTGCACACCAGATTAGTTAGAAGGTATTCAAAAATTATAAAAATATCTTTGGATTCTTTACAACGTGCATTTGGTTGATACCAAATGCTGACTATCTGGAAGGTCGATTACCACTCTGACCTTCGCTGCTTCATTTGCTTCTTCCACTTTTTTGAACACAAGGTCTACCCAACCTTTGTGGA
Source organism: Massospora cicadina (assembly GCA_022478985.1). NCBI lineage: Eukaryota > Fungi > Entomophthoromycota > Entomophthoromycetes > Entomophthorales > Entomophthoraceae > Massospora > Massospora cicadina. Next base: position 241,890 of record JAKSZP010009254.1, read on the forward strand.
TAGTATGGGTTGTTAAGTACACCACATGTTGGAAGAATTTAAGTTGGACTTCGCTAAACCTTTCCCACATTGTTGGTGTTTCTACGCCCAGGAAAACTTGTATCCTTGTTCCACTGATGATAGTGGTTGCAAGTGGGATACTTCCATGTAGCTGCAATATTCACCAAAAAATTTACAAAACCTGTGGGGTGTGCCATCTTGTGTTTTTTGTTTTTACTGATATTTTCGTTTGTTCCTGTGCGCTTAGTGCCTTTGGGTGGTGCAGATCCAGGTCTGCTTCCCTTTACCACGTTCACCCAGTTCTTTACTTTACTACTCATACTCATCTCACCTGGTATTGATTATCAAATTTTACTGTTTGAATTGAATCATATTACTAAAAGTGATATTAATCAGAAAGGAAAGTTTTTTATATTTTAAAATGAGAAAAGGAGAAAAAGTATCAACTCAAATTATACACTCCCTAAAAAGCAAAGACAATAAGAAATTCAAATACTTCAATCTAAATTTGTCTTATAAAAAATGAAGAGTAATAGATATTAGGGACTAGATAATCCTAAACGGCAACTTGATCATTGTAATCTCCATTTTAATGACATCATTGCTGACAATTTTAATGACCATATAGTAACCATATCTAATTCGTGACTTTTCTGTTATTATTTCCACCTGACTGGCATTAATCACCATTAAGATTATGATCCTTGTAGGCTAAATTTTAAAAAGTTGCATTACAAAGCCTAGTTAGTCACATCAAATTTTCTTTGATAGACTAGTAATCATTTTTAAATAATAGAACAGATATCCTTTAAAAGAAGATTACATCACTAAAAAATCACTAACTAACATTAAACAAGTGTTAAAACGCTTTGAAAAATTTAACTGAATATGCCTGATCAATTGGTGCCTCATTCTGACTGAATTATTAAAAATATTATCTAATGAAATTCACAAAAAGCTACTTTAAATACAGACATTGTCAGCAAATGTTCCTAAAATACTTATATTTGGCATTTGTATGGACCAAATACCAATATTAAAACCAACTAATATTAAAAAGGAGAATATCTTATATCATTAATTTGAAAAACTAGAGAATGACTAATTTCATATCTTAGTTGAAGATGTATGATGTGTCAATGAAATCTAACATATCTTAAGCTTATCCATATTATAAAGTGATACTTGTTTGCTCTCTTATTCATGACTTTAATGATACTTGAACTGCTCTTTGTAAACTTGTGTCATTGTCGCTCAACTTAAAAGACTTGATATATTGCCTCTAGAACCTTCATGTCATCAGTAAAAACAGATATATATATTATGATGATCAGCTGAAAACTATAATTCCTCCAGCTTGATACAGTAAAGTGAAAGAGAACAATAAATTGTACCAAATATCTTCTAACTTTATATTCTGTTGACTAAACAGAACTTTTCTTTGACATCTACCCTATAAACATAATTTAACTTTAGGGCCTGCTCTCCAATATTGCTTTAAGGGTTTCAGATATATTTCAGCACTGTAAGGGATCCAGCAAAGGCCATTAGTCTTGACAGGAACAAACACCCCTTCCAGTCAAATAGGGGTGCTCACCCATGAGCCTTACCTTTGGCAATTATTGTAACTTGAGCCACACCCTCAATGAGCGCTGAATAGCCGCTGCCCCCCAGATTGAGCATAAAATAAATTCTTAACTAACAATCTACCCATTTTACAACATTACTAAGCATGATAAATCTAATTTAGATAGGATCAGAAATATCTGTAACAGTACGTGCAGCCTAATAAGCACTTTAAAATCAAGTAAGGAACCTTCAATGTGGTGGGTTGCCGTGAACAATAAAATTCAATACCCTCAAACAAATAGTTTATCTTCCCAAAGAGAGCATCAACTGAAAGTTTTCCAGCTGAGAAGACCTCTAACAAGATTAAAGAAAATTTTTAACCTCATAAATTATATAAAGACTATTAAACTGAGGTGCCAAGCGATATAGCTGTAATATCCAATATAAGTAGTTATGTGAGCATCATAGCACCAAGGAATAGGATTATATCATACCTGGCGTCTATGTGAGTAGGATTTTTTATATATTAATTTCCATATACATAAAGAATAACATTTCACCTCCACGCCAGTATAAACACCAGGCACCCTGCCAATAGTAGGGTGGTGAGTTATTTTGTTATATATCTAATATAAAATTTCATACTCCCCAAATCTTTAATAAGATTATAAAAACGCCTCTAATCATTCCACTCATAACAATAAACACGCCTAGGTCTAGAGATCCCCACTCATCTGTCTTGGTTAAGGTAGTGGCCATCTCTATATTTGTTTCCATAATTAGATCAATCAGTGGAAGAACAAAAGAGGTGCAACATAAACCTCCTACTCCAACCACCCATGTATGAGCAAGCCCAAACACACTTCTACTTTGATTACAATGAATACATCCCAGATACCCCTGCCATGAACAAAAGTATGTTGAGGAGAGCCTCAAAGAGGAGTTGGAGGCGGGAGGCAACTATGCTGGAACAATACATAAGGACATACTGGCAATCACTACACACCTGAAACTTTTCTACAATGCCAAAAACCAAGATCAACATAATTATGGAAAGAGATATCAACGAAAAAAACCCCACCATTAGGCAAGAGCTTTGTCCCTTTGGTAAAAATTAGCCAAATTTCTACCCATTTTGAGCTTAATATTTGGTTGGGAGATTTGTTCATTAACCAGTATCTTAACTACCTGTTGCTTATGGTTCCTACTCCCAAGTAATCAAAATGGTGAAGATGTAAGAATAGAGAACAAACTTATATATCTAGACTGTGAAAATTTCCCTCAAAGGCGAAAGAGGGGGCCAAAGACACCAGTAAAACTCTAATACAACTTTCAGTTGGCTCTGGTTGTTAGTGTGCGTTGAGTCACTGCTCTAGCCCCTATGGTTTTCTTAATATACCCCTTTCTCAACTTCTTTACTTGTGAAAAAGATTGAGGGGGTCAGTAGGGATGTAGCTTAGATAAGGGGCCACTAGAAGGGCCCTAAGTTTGTCCTAAACCCAGTATGTTATCCTCCAACCCTATGGAATGGTTAATATTAGCCTCAAAACTTGGAAAACTACCATCTGGATAGAGAAAGTTGATTGGATCACACAATATGAAAATACAGATTGCAGTATGCTAATACACGTAAAAAATGATCCTGGGAGTTTTAAATAAAGTTATAAGCTAAATCAATTTTATAAAGTAAATATGCAGACAATTAGACCAGGAAAATATGCTCAAAATTGGCTCTAACAAGGTGACTCAGCTGCCAATTCAAGGTTTTATTATCAAAAACCTTTATGTGTTTGTCCAAATTTATTAAGAAACTCATTCAGCCCATGATGCTCTTTCCAAATCCTCTAATGAAAACTGACAGAAAGAGGCCCAGGCTGGGCCAGTTCCAAGACATCTCCTAATCCCTTTTTCTTTACCCTACCATAAGGACAACATCTCTTTTAGGGTCTTTTGTCAGTTCATTCTCCATTCTGATCCCTTTGTAGATGTTTTATAATTTCAACAGTTTCCCAAAAAATCATTAATTTCCTATTTTCACCTATTTTTCTCTTTATTCAGTTAAGAACACCATAATCTGAGTTCTAGCTTTAATTATTGTTGAATGAGAACTCCTATCCATTGACCCAGCAGCTCAACACTCAATAGGGCAGTTGAAAAAGTTATCTTTTCAGATTATTTTCCCGATTCGCCACTCACAAAAGACATTCTTAACTTCTGGATTTGCCCCACCAACCCACAACTAGTTAACATGATCTAACCAACAAGATGTTCTCCAACCCACCACTCAAAAATGAACTTCTCGACTGACATATTGCCCCAATGACCCACCGCTAGTTCAGTGAAATCTGACCCACAAGTGGCTTTATAACCCGCTGTTCATTAAGGCCACACCAACTGCCATATTTGCCTTGCCAATACAACACTGGCTTGGAAAAATATAATTGACAAGGTCTTACTAACCCACTGATTTCTATACTACATTTATGTGTGATGAACATTTGTCCAGTGTTGGATTTCCATGTGAGATGCCCAAATCTATCTGAACTCAGAAATCAACATCTATTCATAACAAAAGTCTTCTGATTGAGGTTGCTAACTATTTTTCAATAAGGTCGACTACCGTTTATAGGAGTTCTTCTATCATGTCTGATGTCAATTAGTACCAAAAAGAATTATGCTCATCCTAGGGGATGTTATCAGTCATCTATGAAGAAAGATCTTGATTTCCCTGAGGCACGTTGATTGCCGCAGAGTTATATTAAATCCTCTCCTAAAAATAAATCTAAATCCTATTGATAAAGAAATCATTTTTTCAGAATTATTTTTTTCTAGTATGTGAAAATTTTATTTTTACCGCTGAGATTTATACTCTAAGAAGTCTCTGATGCCTCAAACATAATATCTTCATAGCCTTAGAAGCAGATGCTTTTTGATATAAACAAAGCCCAAAACTTTTGCTCTCTTACAGGTCTTCTTCTGAGACTGCCTAGTAAAAATATATTGCAAACAATTAATAAAATTAGCGAAGAGTCTCCCTTATTAGATAAATTAATTAGTATTTCCCAATTTGTAACCAGTAACAAGCAGGAGACACCTTCTTCTTATGTTATTAAACTTCAATTTCATGGGTTTTTCTTTCTCATAACAGTCACTTTAGTTACTACAATTCGATTTGAACAGCAAATTTGGATAATCACACACAGGAAAGATAGGCGACTTTAATAACAAAAATAATACAACATGGGCGAGCGTCGTGACAAGTGGTGCACTTAACGGTGCAACTAAGGGCAAGAAACGCCCTGGAGGGGGACCAGGAACCCAATCTGCAAAGAAATCGTAAACTCAGACACCATCTGGGTTTATGGTATTTACTGTAAAGCATGTACAATACATGTACATTCAATTCAACCAACCTTTGTCAAAGGTGGAACATGGGATCAGACTCTTCCTTGGGGATGAGTCACCAACCCCGTGGGAGAAAACATGTGAGGCACAGCCCTCACTTTTCCTCACGCGGTGTACGTAGCTACCAACAACATGGGCCGCGGCTGGATCAATATTGGTTTTGAAACAGCCGATGAAGCTGATGCCGCAGCAAAAATCTGCGTGGAAATTGCCCTCCCTGAGGGCAAAAAAATTGTGTGCACCGCGCGCACCAGATGGAACAAAGTAAAAACTTTGTTCATCTCCTTTGACTCGCTCCCCACCAACCTTCCTTGTAAGGTAATTGAGGAGGAGCTCCGCAAAGGTCTTGTGGCCTATGGAGAAATCCAACAACTTGAATTACAGCAATTTTTCTTAATGCCCGACCTGTGCACGGGCAAAGCTATCGCTGTAATCAACCCCTTCCCAGAAGTGGAAGAGGATTTAACCAGAATTCCCCGCGCAACAGAATTTCACTTTGCAGATGGGGGCCAGTTGGCTGCATTCCAAGTTACACTGGAATGGAACCCCCGAACCCCT